>CAKNXH010069615.1:6195-34981 GCA_932178445.1 Andricus quercusramuli
GAATTTTATTATTCGGGAATTTTATTAACCGAGAATTTTATATTTCAGGAATTTTGTTATTCCTTAATTTTCCAATTCGTGGACTTTAAATTGTAGGAAATTTTATTTTCCGGGTTTTTTCAGTCGTCCCAGTTTAGTAAGTTTTTCTGCACAAAAAAAAAAATTAGAAAACTATTTGTTTTATGACTAATAAAGCATTTGTTCTTCCCTTGAAAACGCTTAAAAACCAATTTCAACTACCTTGAGAAAATTTAAGTCTTACAAGTTTGGTTGGTCTATCGTGGCTGAAAAGTTTGTACTTATTTCAAGCGAAAAATGTTTCTGGCAGGATTTATGGCTGATTTTGCTGAGTAAGGAACAAAAAAAATCAAATTCCTTCTGGTAATCAACGAAATAAGCCAGTTTTCACAACCCTGAAGTACACAATCATCAAATTAAATAAAATTAAAGGTAACTGAATAAAAATAAGATAATAATGCAAATTTACGAAAATGAATCATCAGATTGTCTACCCGACGGATGATTTTAAATTCCCCGTCACTTTCCGGTTTTCTCCTGGTCAATTTTTTATTTTCCGGGTCTATGATTCATAATTCTTTTCGAAAATTCCCTCTTCCAAGTAAAAATTATAATTTTTTTGGAAATATACTTCTTTCAGATCAGGATTATAATTTTTTTTCGACAATTCGCTGATCCAATTCAGAATTATACTTTTTTTAAATCTTGGTATCGCAGAATTAGAATAGCGATTGAAAATTAAAAGTTAAATTTTCCAAAACGGTACCCCTCCAATTTTCCTGACAAGTGAGAATATAAAATTAGAAATTATTAAAAAATTCATACTAAATAAATTCTTTTTAATTCCGAAAAAAATAATTCACAAAAAGTTGAAAAATGTTTTATCTACAACTTTTTCAGCTTAAATTCGAGTAATACGTCATCTTTTATGTTTTCAAAAGAACATTTTTAAAATTATAATAATTTTTTTATTCATTTTTTCTTTAATAAAAATAATTCCTCCATTCAGTAGGAATTTTTTAAATCAATTTCAATTTTGTATTCATACTTGCTACCTAAGAAACTAAAAAAAAAAATAATTGTTATGCCATTTTTGCATCTATAAAATAAGTTTAAAAAATTTCAAAAGTTTTAAAAACTTCACGGCACCAATAATTTCTTTTTAATTTGAAAAAATTCCGGTGATCTTCTGTCGGGACGACGTGAAAACCCCCAAAAATAAAATTCCCGACACTGTAAAATTCCCGAGAGTTTATAATATTACCGAATTTAAAAATTCCTGACAGAAAATTACCGAATAATAAAACATTCCAACTAGAAAATTTCAGAATTTGAACAATTAAAAATGTTTGAATACATTTTTTTTATTTATTATAAACACAATAATCAAATATTTTTATTTAAAAAATATATTATTATATAAAGTTTCTAAAATTGTTGTATCAATTTAGAATAACAATAATTGAAAAAAAAACATATTTCTGGATTAAATTTTTTTCATTTCTTGTTATTTTAAATTCAAACAATAATTTTAGAAACTTTAAATATTAAAAATAATTTTTGATGTAAAAATATTCGATTACTGTATTTTTAATAAATAAATAATATTTATAAGCAAAATTTTTTTTATATAATCGGGAATTTTCTGTCGGGACTTTATTTTTATTATTCGGAATTTTTCCAATTCGGTAATATCATAAACTGTTCAGAAATTTTATTATTCGGAAATTTCCCAATTCAGGAATTTTCTCATTCGAAAATTTTATTGTTCGGGAATTTTATTTTTCAGGATTTTTCAGTCAGAAGAGAAAAGAAATTTCAACAAAATTCTTGAATTTTCAAGCGAAAAAGACTAATTCTTTACAAAATAGTTGAATTTCTAACCCGAAAATATGAATTTTCAACCAAAAAGTTAATTATCAACCAAAATAATAAAATATGTAACTCACAAAGAAAAATTTTCAACAAAACAGTTGAATTTTTTCAACCAAACACACGAATTTTTGTTAAAATAGTTGAATTTTCATCCAAAAATATTAATTTTCAACATAAAAATATCAATTTTCAATCAATAATGGAACAGCTCGAAAATTTTATTTTTCAGGATTTTTCAGTCGTCCCTTTCTGTCACTAAGAGAACAAAATTGGAGAGGTGCAGTTTTGGAAAATTGAACTTTTCATTTTTAAACTTTTAATTAATTTTAATTTTATTCAATTAAATTTAATTTTTAATTAATTTTTTTTAATTTAAGATTTTTTAAACTTTTAATTTTTATTCTTAAAAAAAACTCTCTGTTCTAAGTAAAAATTGTCATTATTTTGGAAAATTCACTGTTGCAAGTCAAAATTATACTTTTTTTCGAAAATTTATTTTTTTTCAAGTCGAAACTTCCTGTATTCAGCAGAATTTTTTTTTATCACTTTCAATTTTGTATTTTCACTTACTGCCTGAAAAACTACCAAAAAAAATAATTTTTGTACAATTTTTGCATCTATGGAATAAAGTTCAAAAATTTCTCAATTTCGAAAGTTTTAAAAACTTCTCGGCACCAATAAAACTTTTTTTAATTTGAAACGAAACGAAATTAGAGAAAAATTTATTTAAATTAACGAAAAATTAGAAAAGTGCCTTTTTGGAACATAGAACTTTTATTTTTTAAGCGCTACTTTACTTAAAATTATAATTCTTTTCAAAAACACCCCGTTCCAAGTCAAAATTGTAATTCTTTTAAAAAATTAAATATTCCAAGTCAGAATTATAATTCTTCTCGAAAATTTTTTTCTTTTAAATTATTATCATTTTCCGGTCAAGTAGACAACTCTTAAAAGAAAAGTTTATGGCATTATATCAAATAAAAAAATTAAAAAATCGCATCAAAAAATAATAATGAATTTTAAAAGTAGAAAGATTTCCACTAAAAGCAAGGAATTGAATTTAAAGCGCAAAAAAATGCAATTAATAAAACAGATCAGTTTGTTTTAGATACTGAAAGAATATAAATACTTTCCCTTCGACAAAGCTTCAAATCCGACGTTCCCAGCAAAATAATCTTAAGTTAATTGGCCCTCGTATTTCATCGACAGTATGATTTTTACAGTCCTTTTTTTGACAATAATCTTTTAATAACAATCATTCTTAACTAACTATTCTCTCTTACATTCCTCATATAATTTCCGCCCTAGGGAATAAAACGGATTGAGGTGATATCAAGGTGAATAGGTAAAAAATTCTAATTTTCCGAGGATGGCAACATCGAAATATTTCTAAAAAGTGTCGACTTGCGCGAAGATAGCATCACTCACCCTTACAAATTGAATTACTTATCACTCTCCTCATTAGCGGCCTTCAACTGCCTTAAAATCTGCTGTGAAATCAATTTTGTCGCTTCGCTCGCGTTGGGAATAAGAAACCTGTCCATGTCCGAAATGAGAAGAGTGTCATTATATTCTGTCGTGCCGTATTTAAAAGTAATCAAATCAGGGTGGCGTTTTCTGGACGTGATTTTTACGATGCTGGAGAGAGGACGTTTTACTATAACGTGTGCGGCACCTTTTCGTCCTGGAATCTCACGGAGGACTATCAGCTGACTGTCAGTGACAAGGAGTTGACTGAAACAAACAAAATGTCGATCAATTTTACTATCAAGAATACAGGGATCAGAGCGCAAAAGAATTTCAAAAAAGGGGAAATAGGGTGATTTTCTCACGAAAAAAGGGTCGAAAAGAAGAAACAATCTTTTTGTAAGAAATGTTACATTTTTAAATAATTTTCAATGATTTTTTAATGATTTCTGCGATTGAAGATTTATTTTTAAAAATTGGATATACTTAGGTCATTGGAAATTCATTGATATTGATATAAAACAGTTTGGAAAAAAAAACTTAGTTAAATTCAGGGTGTCTACTCAAATCCTGGAAAAAAATTCCCTCACAATTCCAGGTTTTTTCCAGGTATCCTAAGTTTTTTCCAGGTATAATTTTTCACAGCATGTAGCCATTCAAATATTTCGTATATTTTAAAACAATCGAATACTAAAAACCTAATTAATCACTTCTTGAATTTTTCTCTTAAAGTCCATGAATTTGAATAATAATTCAAACAAATTTTTATTTTATATACTTATACTTAAAATGCAGTGCATATTTTGATAAAATTAATGTAGGCACTATATATAATTCAATTTAAACCATTTAAATTCCTAACTTTTTTTTACCAAAAATACGATTTTTCAAAACAATACATTAATTCTCAATTAAAAAATTGAATTTTTAACTGAAAAAGATCAATTTTCAAACAAATAGCTGAATTTTGAACAAAAAAGATCAGTTTAAAAAAAATGAAAAAGTTAAATTTTCTGTCAAAAAAATTTATTTTCCAGAAAAAAAGAACAGATTTATTTTAAAAACAAATTTAATTTAACTTTCAACGAAGTAGTTTTATTTTCAAGCGAAACGATGAATTTTCAAGCAAAGTGATGAATCTTCAACTGAAATAGTTGAATTTTCAACCAAAAATAAAATAGTTAAATTTTCATTTAAAAAAAAAATCAATTTTCCACATACAAAAAATTTATTTTAAAAACAAATTCAATTTAACTTTCAGCGAAGTAGTTTTGGTTTTTGACAAAAAGATAAATTTTCGACTAAAATGATGAATACCTAGCTGGAATATTTGAATTTTAAACCAAGAAAATGAATTTTCTACCACAAAAACGATTTTTCAACAAAATACACGAATTTTCACCGGAAATGATCAATCTTTAACTGGAATAATTGATTTTTGAACCAAAAATAAGAATTTTCGACCAAGAAGATTATTTTTAATAAACAAGACAAATTTTCAATAAAATAGATGAATTTTCAATTAAAAAGATAAATTCTCAATCAACAATTGAATAGTTGAACTTTCACTTGAAAATTAATGTTCAACATTAAATTACAAACAAGATTAATTTTCAATCCATAAGATTAATTTCTACTGAAAAAGTGAAAATTTTCGAAAAAATAATAAGAAAATAATAAATAATAAAATAATAATATAAGAAAAAAAATAAAAATAGTAAAAAAGTTAATTTTTCAACTAAATACTGAATATTAACATTTTCAATAACAAAAATAATTTTGAGCGAGAAAAAAACAAACAAATTTTCAACAAAAGAGTAACGCTCAACCAAGTAATTAAATATTCTTTCGGAAAATATGAACTCGGAACGAAAAATGTGGCAGCTGATATTTCAAACAGAAAAGATTACAATTTTCAATAAAAAATAATGGAATTCAACCAAAAAGATCGAATTTTCAACCAAATAGATGAATATAGTAATAGAGAGCTATACTTTTACAAATGAAAAATCATTTTCATTCAATTCAATACTGTAATTTTTAAAAAAGTAGGCGGCCTCTTAAAAATTTCCCTGACTTTAAAAAAAATTCCCTGACATTTCCAGGTTTTTCCAGGTATATGAAAATTCCCTGACAATTCCAGGTTTTCCAGGTTTTCCAGGTAGGGTAGACACAAAAAACCAAAAAACATGTTTTTGTACACTTTCAAAAAAATTGTAACTGAGAAAGAAATTTATTTTTTAATTTCGCAATTTTGTATTTTCAAGAAATAAGATAATTTTTGAACAAAATTGTTCAATCAAGAACATCATTTTTTAAACAAAAATCGAATAGATACGTTTTCGTTACAAAAAATTAATTTTCAATTGAAAAAACTGAATTTTTCCCAAATTGTTGAATTTGGAAGCCTGGAAGAAAATTTTTCTACAATGCAGTTGATTTTTCAACACGAAAATATGAATTTTTAATTAAAAAGCTAATTTTTAACCAAAAACTGAAATTTTCAGTTAAAACCCCTAGTTTTTAACAAACAAAACTTTAACTGAAATGATGAATTTTTAACTAGAGAATGAATTTTTCAAATTTTCTACAAAACAGTTGAATCTTTAATTCGAAAACACGAATTTTCAACAAGAGTTGATATTTCAAACAAAAAAGATTTTTTAATCAATAAAGAAAAAATATTGCATTCCAAATGTCGAATTTTGAATTTAGAAGCTTAATTTTCTACAAAAAAGGAAGAATTTTTAACAAATTGCATACATTTTTAACCAAATAGTTGAATTTTTAAAATAAAAAAGATCAACTTTGAACCAAAAATGGAATTGCTACATTTTAATTTCAAGAAACTAATTTTCAAATGAAAAAACAATTTTCTACAAAATTATTGAATTTTTTAGCAAAAAAAAAGAACTTTTTACAATACAGTTGAATTTTGAATTCAAAAATATAAGCTTTCAATACAAAAAAAAAATTTCCATGAAAAATTTCCAATTTTTCGTTTAAAAAAATGAATTTTTAACAAAGTAGTTTGATTTTTAACAAAAAAGACAGCTTTTCAACTAAATAAATATATTTTCACCCAAGTTGTTACATTTTTAACCAATTTTCTGCCAAAAAATATAACTTTTGAACGAAATTCATGAACTTGCAACCAAATAGTTGAATTTCCGACTGAAAAAGATCAATTTTCAAACACTAATGGAATAGTTCAATTGTGAGCTTAAGAAAATTAATTTTCAACGAAAAAAAATTGTCAACAATAGTTAAATTTTCAAACTAAGATTCCATTTTTTAATTAGGTATTTAACTTTTTACATTTCAACTAAAATTGTCAATCTTCTGAAATTACATAAATTTTTAACCAAATAGTTGAATTTTCAGAAATAAAAATATCAATTTTGAACCAAAAATTAAATAGCTACATTTTCATTTAAAAAAACTAATTTTCAAATGAAAAAAACAATTTTCTACCATATTATTGCATTTTTGAGCAAAAAAAAGAAAAAGAACTTTCTACAATATATTTGAATTTTTAACTCAAAAATATAAGCTTTCAATACAAAAAATAATTTTCAATCAAAAACTGCAATTTTCAGTTTTAAAAAATGAATTTTTAACAAATTAGTTTGATTTTCAATCCAAAAGACAGTTTTTCAACAAAATAAATATATTTTCAGTCAAATAGTTAAATTTTTAACCAATTTTCTGCCAAAAAGTATAACTTTTGAACGAAATTCATGAACTTGCAACCAAATAGTTGAATTTCCGACTGAAAAAGATCAATTTTCAAACACTAATGGAATAGTTCAATTGTGAGTTTAAGAACATTAATTTTCAACGAAAAAAAATTGTTAACAATAGTTAAAAAAATCGAATTGTTATATTTTCGTTCCAAAAAATTAATTTTTAATTGAAAAGCTGACTTTTCTCCCAAATTGTTGAATTTTGAAGCCTGAAAGAAGACTTTTCTACAATACAGTTGGTTTTTCAACACGAAAATATGAATTTTTAATTAAAACGCTATTTTTCAACCAAACATTGAAATTTTCAGTTATATACCTAATTTTTAACAAACAAACAAAAACTTCAACTGAAATGAATTTGTAACAAAGTAGTTCAAAATTCGACAAATAGTTGAATTCTCTACCAAACTGTCCAATTTTCCAGATAAAATTCGAATTTTCTACAAAACAGTTGAATCTTTAATTCGAAAACACGAAAACACGAAAACGGAAAAGCAAAATAAAAAAATGTTTCTTTGGTTCAAGCTGAATAAATTTTAGGTTCGACATATTCAACTTTTTTTTAAAAATGTGGGCATATATCTCAATAAAAAAAAACGTTTTTGCACATTTTCAAAAAAATTGTAACTGAGAAAGAAATTTATTTGTTCAATTTCGCAATTTTGAATTTTCAACAAATAAGATCATTTTTGAACAAAATTGTTGAATTAGTATATCCGTTTTTAATGAAAAATCGAATAGTTACATTTTCGTTTCAAAACATTAATTTTCAATTGAAAAAACTGAATTTTCTCACAAATTGTTGAATTTTGAAGCCTGAAAGAAGAATTATTCACAATGAAGTTAATTTTTCAAAAAGAAAATATAAATTTTAAATTAAAAAGTTAATTTTCAACCAAACTTTAAAATTTTTAGTTAAACCCCCTAGTTTTTTACAAACAATCAAAAACTTTAATCAAAATAATGAATTCTTAACTAAAAAATGAATTTTTAACAAAGTAGTTCAAAATTCGACCAATTACTTGAATTATCTACCAAACTATTGAATTTTCCAGAAAAAAATTCAAATTTTCTAAAAATTGTCTACAATTTTCTACAATTTTCTACACATTTTTTAGAGTTTTCCACTACACAGTTAAATTGTTAAGCAAAGACATGAGCCTTCAATCAACAAAATAAATTTTTAACGATGTAGTTTAATTTTTACTCAAGTAGTTGTATTTTCAATTTAAATTAATTAATTTTCAACAAAATAGTTAAATTTTTAACCAAAGAGATGAATTTTCAACTAAAAATATAACTCTTAAAAAAATGATTTCATAACAAAGTGATTCAACCAAATCTTTCAAATAAAATATTTGAATAAGCAAAGAAGAATAATTTTTAACCAAAAAGTTAGATTTTCATTAAAAAAAAAAGGAAATTTCTACCAAAGCGGATGAAGTTTTTATCCAAGAAATAAGTTTCTACGAAAAAAAATTGAATTTTCAATCCAAAAAGACGTATATTTACCTAAAAAGGATGACTTTTTGACAAAATTGTTGAAATCTCTACCCAATAGTTGCATTTTTATTCAAAAAAGATGAAATTCCTCTTAACACAGATGCATTTTTATTTAAAATGAAAACATATTTGAAACAAATAGTTGAATTTTCATCCAGAAAAGATTCCCGTTGACTTTTCAAGATCAAAATATGAATTTTTTAACAAAAAATAAGTTTCTACGAACAAAATTGAATTTTTCATCAAAAAAGAAGAATTTTTTCAACCAAAAAGGAATGCATTTTTAACGAGATAGTTGAATTCTCTACCAAATAGTAGAATTTGTATCCAAGAAAGATGAAATTTGTACTAAAACAGATGAATTTTTAATAAAAACGCGACACATTTTTTTATAAAGTTGAACTTTCATCCTGAAAAGCATTTGTATCCAAGAAAGATGTAATTTCTACTGAGGCAGGTAAATTTTCAAATCAAAACGTCAAATTTTCAAAAAAGAGTTGAATTTTCAACCGAACAGTTGCATTTTTATTCAAGAAAGATGAAATATTTCTTTTAAAACAGATGAAACAAAAAAAAACACTTAAAAAATAGTTAAATTTTCATCCAAAGAAGATTCGAATTCATTTTCCAACACCAAAATAAGAATTGTAAACTATAAGTTAATTTTCTGCTAAATAGTGGAATTTTTAACCAAAAAGTATAACTTTTCAACAAGATTGTTGAATTTTAAACCAAACAGTTGCATTTTTGTGAAAAAATAAATAAAAATTCTACTAAAACAGGTGAATTTTTTAATCAAAAAGACAAATTTTCAAAAGAAGAATTGAATTTTCATCCAAAAGGATTTCAGTAGACTTTTATACAAAAAAATACAAATTTTAAACAAAAAGTAAAAAGATGAACTTTTAAATTAAAAAGTCAAATTTTCAGAAAAAATATTTTTCATCAAAAAAATATTTCAGTTGACTTACAGCAAAAAATAAAAAAAAGTTGAATTTTGAACCCAAAAAGACGAATTTTTACCAAAAATTTTGAATTTGCAAAAAAAAATTATATATTTTTAAGAAAATTGTTAAATTTTCAACCGAATAATGAAATTTATAACTGAAAAAATAATCTTCAGGAGGCTTTTAATGGAATAGCAGTTTTTTATAGATGCAAAAAATGACCCATTTCATTTTTTATTGACCAACAATTTTTAAAGAAAGCACTACCATAAATAAACCAATTCTTAATTTTTTGCAAATATAAGTCTTTTTTGAAATCTTTGAAATCTTTTTAAAATCTTTTGAAATCTCTGAAATCTTTCAGAATCTTTTTGAATTTTTGTAAAATATTTGAAATCCTTGAAATCTTTGTGAAGTTTTTTGAAATTTTCATTAAATCTTTAAGAGAATAGTTGAATGCTCAACCAAATTGATGATTTTTTAATCAAGAAAGATCAATTTTAAACTCACTAGTTGAATTTTTAACTAAAAAAAGATTTTTTTACGTTAAATTTTCAACCAAAAAAGTCATTTTCAATCAGAGATTAATCTTGAAAAAAATTAATTTTCAACAAAGTAGTTCAACTTTCAACCAAAAAAGACGAAATTTCAACAAAATTTTTTAATTTGGCAGCAAAAAAAACTAATTATCTACAAAACAGTTGAATTTTCAACAACAAAGTTTATTTTCAACAAAGTAAGATGATTTTTGTACCATGAAAGATGAATTTTCTACCGGAAAAAAAGGAATCTTCAACTAATTTAATTAAACGAGAAAAAAAAATGTTTAACAAAATAGTTGAATCCTCAACCAAATGCAATTTTCAATCAAGAAAGATCAATTTTAAACCAACTAGTTAAATTTTCAACTAAAATTGATATTTTTAAAACAAAAATAAAATCGTTAAATTTTCAGTTTAAAAAATTAATTTTAAACAAAAAAATGAATTTTTAGCCAAATAAAAGAATCCTCGACAAAAAGATGAATTTTAAACAAAATGCATGAATTTTCTGTTGAATTTTGAAGCGAAAAAGATTAATTACATACAAAACAGTTGAATTCTCAACCCAAAAATCAATTATTTTTCAACAAAAAAGTTAAGATTTAACCAAATAGTTAAACTTTCACGAAAATAGTTTAATTTTTATCCACATAGTAGAATTTATAACCAAAAACATGAATTTTCAACGAACAAGATTAATTTTTAGCCAAAAAGACGAATTTAAAACAATGCATACATTTTCTACGAAATGGTTGAACTTTCAACATAAAAAGGATAAGTTTCAAACTAAAAATGGAAAAGTTGAATTTTTAGATAAAAAAATTATTTAAAGAAGAAATAATTTTTAACAATAAAGATAAATTTCAAACCAAATTAGTTAAATTTTCAAAGAAATACTATTTAGCTTGAATGATCAATTTTCAACTAAAAAAAAATAAATATTAAAAAAAAAAATAGTTTAATTTTCAGCTCAAACCATGAATTTCCTACCACAAAAGACAAATTTTCAAAAAAATACATGAATTTTCAACTAAGGAAATGAATTTTTAACCAAAAATGGAATAGTTAAATTTTCCGAAAAAAAAATACATTTTCAACGAAACGGTACAATTTTCAACTAAAGAGATGAATTTTCAACCAAACAGACGAATTTTTAACCAAAAAGATTAAATTTCTGTAAAAAAGATGAATTTTTCACAAATTATTAATTATTAATTTAATTAATTAAACTTTTAACTCAAAAGATTAAGTTTCTATCCAAAAAGACACATTTTTTACCAAATACATGAATTTTTAAGTAAAAAATGCGAATTTTCAACAAATTAGTTCAATTTTCAAAGAAAGAAATTAATATTTAACTGAAATGATGAACCTTAAACTAACAAAATTTATTTTTAACCAAATAGCTGAATTTTCAAATAAAAAAGATGAACTTTGAACCAAAAATAGAATGGTTAAATTTTCAGTCAAAAAAATTAATTTTCAACAACAACAAAATTTTTTCACCCAAATTGTAGAATTTTCAAGACGTAAAAACAAATTTTCTATGAATCAGTTAAACTTTCAACAATAAAGTAGATTTTAACCAAACAATTAAATTTTCTACCAATGTAATTTAATTTTCAAACCAAAAGTACGAATTTTCAACAAAACACTTGATTTTTCAATAAAAAAAAGATGAATTCTCAACGAAAAATATAATATTTCAATCAAAAAAGATTTTAGTTTTATACCAAAAACAGAATTCATAAAAAAACAAATTTTTAACAAGATAGTTCAATCCTCGATCAAATAAATTAATTTTCGACCAAAAAGATTAATTTTCTGCCAAAAAAGATGACTTTTTAACAAAATAGTTACATTATCAACCAAAGAAATTTTAAATAAAAAATAGTGGAATTCATCTGACTTATTTCCATCAAAACAGTTGACTCCTCGACAAAAAAATATTCATTTTTAGCCAAAGAGTTGCATTTTTAACCAAAAAAGATTAAATTTCTATCAATCTAGATGAATTTTCAAACCAAACAGAGGAATTTTCAAAAAACCAGTTAAATTTCCAACCAAAAATAATGAATTATAGTAAAAAAAATTGAAAAAATTTAAGTGAAAAAACGAGAAAACGGGTTTTCACCTTTTTCTCGTTTTTCCAGTTTAATGCGGACTGAACTATTTTTGGTTGAAAATGTTAATATTTTTAAAATATTATCTTAAAAAACTAGAATTTTTCCAAAAATAAAATGACTTTTTATTCAAATATCTATTTAAATTAAAATAACACCAACCTCTCGTAAACGTATCCGTTGACTTTCACTTCTTGGCACTTAAAGGAATGTAACAAGTTCGGATCTTTCAGCCACTGTTGTATGGAAACTACCTCAACAGGTTCTTCACTTTCGTGATTCATCAAAGCCATATCTACAAATTAAAAAAAAATTATAAAAATCTTAACAATAGGGAAAATTTTTGACGAAAATGGGAAAAAATAGGGGGGAAATTAACATTTATTTTCACATTTAGAAAAAAAGATACTATCTTTTTATAAGAAACTGTATAGTTTTCAAATAAGCTTATATGATTTCTGATATTAAAGAATTAATTTTTTTAATTAGATTATTATTAAATCTATTAAAAATCCCATAAAATCACATTTTTTAATATTAACAAGATCTAAAAATGAAACAAATTAATAAATTCAAGAAGTGATTAAATCTTGTTAGTAAGATATTTTTGAAAAAATTCTCACTCTCGTAATTTTGGGAATATTTTAAAATCTTCGTAAAGTCTTTGAAATCCTTGACATTTTTCTAATCTTTGTGAAATTTTTTGAATCTTTTGAAATCTTTCTGAACTTGTTGAGATCTTTTGAAGTATTTAAAATCTTTGTGAAATTTCTGTGAAATCTTTTTAAATTTTCGTAAAATCTTTGAAATCCTTGAAATATTTCAAATCCTTGAATTCTTTGAAATCTTTGTGAATTTTTTTGAAATCTTTATAAAATCTTTTAAAAAAATGGTAAAATCTTTTTTCAATCTTTGTTTTAAAAAAATTTTGTGTTCGTTTGAAATCTTCTCAAATTTATTTAAAACTTTTGAAATTGTTTAAAACCTTTGAAATGTTCTGAAATCTTTTGAAGTTTTTGAAATCTTTTGAAATCTTAATAAATTCTTTGAAATACTTATGAAATCTTTCTTACATTTTTTGTATTTATTTTAAATCGCTGGAACATTTGAAATCTTTCGAAATCCTTATGAATTCTTTGAAATATTTGTGGAAATTTTCTAAAATGTTTTCTATTCATTTAAAATTATTTAAAAATTTTGAAATCTTTTGTATTTTTTTTGAAATCTTTTATAAACTTCTCAAATTTATTGAAAACTTTTGAAACTGTTTAAATCTTTAAAATCTCTGATGAATTTTCAACTAAAAACGATGAATACTTAACTGGAACAATTGAATTTTCAACCAGAGATGAATTTTTGAACAAGATTAATTTTCAAATAAAAAGATTAATTTTCTACCAAAAAATACAATTTTTCAATAAAATACATGAATTTTTAACCAAATAGTTGAATTTTGAAGTAAAAAAAATAATATTTTTCAACCAACAATGGAATAGTAACTAAATTTAACCCAAAGATAAGAGTTTTAAGCTGAAACAATGAATCTTCAACTGAAATAGTAGATTTTTAATAGAGAAAGATGAATTTTTGACTTAAAAATGACAAATTTTTAAACAAGAAGATTCATTTTCAAATAAAAAGATTAATTTTCCACCAAAGAATGCAATGTTTTAACAAAATATATACATTTTTAACGAAATAATTGACTTTTTAATTAAAGAAGACAAAGAAACGAAAAACATCCTAAGGAAAAAAAAAATTTCAATCAATCAGCTCATTTTTCAATCACAGAAATTAATTTTTAATTAAAATGATGAATCTTCAGAAAAAAATGTAGCAAAAGAGTTTAACTTTCAGTCAAATAATTTTATTTCCAACCTAAAAGATGAATATTTCACAGAAATGAGAAATATTTAACTGGAATGCTTGAATTTTTAACCGAAAGAAGAATTTTTAAACAAAAAGATTAACTTTCAAATAAAAAGATAATTATTACAAAAAAATATAAATTTTTTAACAAAATATATGAATTTTGAACGAAATAGTTGAATTTTCAACTGGAATAGTTGAATTTTATGCCAAAAAGATTAATTTTTAACTATAAAGATAAACTTTCTACAAAAATGACGAATTTTCCACAAATTAAATACATTTTTAATCAAATAGTTTAATTTTTAAATGCAAAATATCAATTTTCAACCAAATAGTTGAATTTTCACCAAAAAAAAAAGATAAATTGATTTTTAACAAAGCAGTTACATATTCAACCAGAAAAGAATTTTAAATTAAAATTATGAATCTTCAACTTTTCTAAATTGACAAAAATTATTAAAATAATGAAAACTTGAGTCTTGCTACGATCCGAAGTAAATTCCCGGTTTTTTAACTTTTCCAGGTTTTCCAGGACAGAAATATACATTTTTCCAGGTACTTTTTTACAGTAGAAAAATAATACTTTCCACGAAATAATTGAATTATTGGAATGTCCAACAAAAAGACGAATTTTAAACGAAAAATTAAATAGTTGGTATTTCAACAACAACAACAAAAAACGAATTTTCAATAAAATAGTTACATTTTCAACCAAAGATTTGAATTTAAAAAAATCCAACGAAAAGGTTAAATTTTCAACCAAGTAGTTTAACTTTTAACCTACAAAGATGAATTCTTAACCAAAACGATGAATTTTCAACAAAGAAAGTTAATTTTCTACCAAAAAATGACCAATTTTCCAACAAAATAAACCATTTGCAAACAAATAATAACGTAGATTTTTAACCGAATAGTTGAATTTTCTACTAAAGACGATAAATTTCCATCCAAAAATGGAATAGTTAAATTTTCAGTTTAAAAAATTAATTTTCATAGAAAAAAAAGTATTTTCAACAAAATAGTTAAGTCTTCAACCAATATAATAAATTTAAAGAAAAGTAGTTGAATTTTCAATTAGGAAGATTTTTTATTTCTACCGAAAAAGATAAATTTACTGAAGAAATTATGAATTTTCAACCAAAACTGGAATACTTAAATTTTCAGCAGAAAAAAAAAAAATTTAATGAAAAAAAAATCATTTTTGACAGAATAGTTCAATTTTCAACAAATAAAATGAGCTTTTAACAAATTAGTTCTACGTTCAACCCAAAGGTTGAATTTTAAACTAAAAAAGGTGAATTTTTAATGAAAAATTTAATAGTGGAATTTTCGATTAAAAACGATCAATTTTCAACCTAAAATGGAATAGGTGAATAATTTTCAATCCGAAAAATTAATTTTCATACAAAAATAAAGTTTTTTCAACCAAATAGTTCAATTTTCAGCCAATAAGATGATTTTTTATTTTTCAACCAAGTAATTGAATTTTTAATAAAAAGAATAAATTTTGTAATAAAAAAAGAGATGAATTGAAAAAAAAGGAATTTTCAATGAAATAGTTAAATTTATAACCTTCAACCAAATAGTTTAACTTTTAACATAATTTTTCAACAAAATACACCCATTTACAAACAAATAATTTTTTTAACAAACAATAAAAAAATGTCTACAAAGCAGTTAAATTTTCAAGAGACGAATTTTCAACAAATGAAGATTTCTCAGCCAAGACAGGAAAAAATGTCAAAGAATTTGTTGAACATTCAAGCCGAAAGACAGCATTTTCAACCAGAAAATATAAATTTTCACGAAAAAATTGCAGTTTTAATCAAAAGAGAGAAAAATTCCACCAACAGGATTAGTTTTCGATTAGTGAACAAATTAATTTTAAATGAAAAAAAAAAGAATTTTCAGCAAAAAATTCAAATGATTAATCAAAGAGATCAGCCCTCAAACAAATAAATTTTTAACAAAGTGGTTCAATTTTTACCCAAGTGATTGAATTTTCAATTTAAAGAATATCAATTTTCAGTCAAAAATAGTTACGTTTTTAGTTTAAAATTTATTTTACAAACAAAAAAAGTTTAAAAGACAATTTATTCTTTAAAAGAATAAAAATTCCAGAACCATGGGCAAAATTCAAGGACTTTTCCAGGTTTTCAAGGATTTCCAGGACACTAAACACCCTGAAATTACTTTTCGCATTTCAATGAAAAAAACTGTTAAAAAAAAAATTAATTCAAGGTTCTCGTAAAAAATTCAAAGGAGATTTCCAGGTTTTCAAGGTTTCCATGTTTTCTGGGCTTAAAAAAATCAAGGAAAATGGTGGTTTATTTCTTATAACTTACCGAGATCTTGATCATCATCTATACTAAATACAGGTCCAGCGTTGTGAAAACGTTTGACGAGTTCCCCATCCTTAGAAACTTTCGTCTCCGAATTACTATTCGTACTCGCCGAGGGATTCACGATATAGTCGAAAATTTTCCCCTTGACTTCTTGACTTTTTAGCCTCATGGCCTGACCAATTTTTCCAAAAAGGTCGGAATTATTGTTCCTTACTTTAGCAGGACTAGCCTCATTGGAATTTGAGTCTGACATATTGGCGTTGCATACGAGACAGTATTGAGAATTGTGATCGACGAGATTGGAGACGACCTCGTCACCGAAGTATTCGTGGATTGCTGCAAAAAATCAATTTTCAATCAAAAAATATTAATTTTCTACCAAAAAGTTGAATTTTTAACCTGAAAATATGAATTTGCATAAAATAACAAATTTAGTTTTCAATTGAAACATAATAATTTTAGCAGGAAAGTTGCAATTTTAACCAAAAAAGGTGAAATTTCTACAGAATCAGATGAATTTTAAAACCAAACAAAAAAAAATAATTTAAATGAAATGAAAAGCTTTAAATTCCTATGATTTAAAGTTAAAATATAATACTTTTTTAACTAAATACACGAATTTCAAACCAAACAAAAATAAATTTTCCATCAAAAATTGTATTTTTGATCCGAAAATATTAATTTTTAACTAAGTAATTGAATTTTCAAGCCAAAAAGCCGAATTTCTATAGAAGACAGTTGCATTTTTAACAAAAGTTTATTTTTAACTCAGAAAAATGAATTTTCGACTGTAAAATTAATTTCCAACCACATAGTTGAATTTTCTATCAAAAGAGTTGAATTATCAAACAAGTAGTTCAATTGTCAACTAAATAGTTAAATATTCTACAAAATTATTAAATTTTGAAACAAAAAATATAAATTTTTAACCGAAAATTCCTTGGCATTTTTAAAAATATTCTAAAATCTCTAAACTCCTTTAAAATCTTTTAAATTCCTTTCAAAATCTCTTGAAACTTTTTAAAGTTCTTAAGAATTCCTTGGAATTCTTAATAATAGCCTAAAATCTTTTGAATCCTTTTAGAACCCCTTGAAATTAGTGAAATCTATTCAACATTTTTTCGAATCTTTCAAAATGAGCTAAAATATTTTTAAAAACTTTGAAATTTTTTGAAAAAACTTGAAGCTTTTGAAATCTCTTGCGAATTCCTTGGCATTTTTAAAAATAATCTAAAATCTTGAAAATCTGTTGAAATCTTTAGAAATTCCTTGAAACTTTTTAAAGTTTTTGAAAATTCCTTTGAATTTTTAATAAAAAATCCCTTCAAATTAGTGAAATTTATTCAAAAGTTTTTCGAATCTTTTAAAATGCCCTAAAATATTTCAAATTCTTTGAAATTTTGTTGAAAGCTCTTGAAAATTCCTTGGCATTTTGAAAAATATTTTAAAAATCCTTAAAATCCTTTAAAATCTTTAAAATCCTTTTAAAATCCCTTAAAACTTTTTCAAGCTTTTGAAAATTCCTTTGAATTTTTAATAATACACTAAAAACTTTTAAATCCTTTAAAATCCCTTCTAATTAATGGAATTTATTCAAAAGTTTTTCGAATCTTTTAAAATGCCCTAAAATATTTCAAATTCTTTGCAATTTTTTTGAAAGCTCTTGAAAATTCCTTGGCATTTTTAAAAATACTCTAAAATCTTGAAAATTCTTTGAAATTTTTCTGAAAGCTCTTGAAAATTCCTTGGCATTTTGAAAAATATTAAAAAATCCTTCAAATCCTTTAAAATCTTTAAAATTCTTTTAAAATTCCTTAAAACTTTTTAAAGCTTTTGAAAATTCCTTGGAATTTTTAGTAATGCCCAAAAATTTTTTAAATCCTTTGAAATCCTTTCAAATTAATAAAATTTATTCAAAATTTCTTAGAATCTTTTAAAATGCTCTTAACTATTAAAAATCCTTTGAAACCTTTTAAAACCCCTTGAATCTTTTTAAATCTCTTGCAAATTCCTTTGCATTTTTAAAAATACTCTAAAATCTTTGAAATCCTCTCAAATCTTTTACAACTTTTTTAAGCTCTTAAAATGTATTTAGAATTTTTAATAATACCCTAAAATATTTTTAATCCTTTACAATCCCTTCAAATTATGAAAATCTATTCCAAATTTTTTCGAATCTTTAAAAATGCCCTAAAATATTTTAAATCCTTTGAAATCTTTTGAAGCCCTTTTAAGCTTTTGAAAGCTCTTAAGGATTTCTTGGCATTTTAAATAATACTATGAATACCCTAAAATCTTTAAAATCCTTTAAAAATAATTTTTTTTCAATCTTTTCATTCTTCACGAAAATAGGGGAGCATTTTCAACAAAATAGATAACTTTCCAAGCAAACAAAAAATGAATTTCTTATAAAACAATTGAATTTTCAACCCCAAAATATATCATTTTCACACAAAAAATCAATTTTCAATCAAAAAATATTAATTTTCTACCAAAAAGTTGAATTTTTAACCTGAAAATATGAATTTGCATAAAATAACAAATTTAATTTTGAATTGAAACAGAATAATTTTTAACCAGACAGTTGCAATTTTAACCAAAAAAGGTAACATTTCTACAGAATGAGATGAATTTTAAAACCGAAATAATTTAAATGGAATGAAAAGCTTTAAATTCCTATGATTTAAAGTTGAAATATTTTACTTTTTTAACTAAATACACGAATTTCAAACCAAACAAAAATAAATTTTCCATCAAAAGTTATATTTTTAATCCGAAAATATGAATTTTAAACAAAATTTATAAAATTTATACTATTTATATATTTATACTATTTATAAAAATTTATAATATAAAATTAATTTCCAACCATATAGTTGAATTTTCTACCGAAAGAGTTAAATTATCAAACAAGTAGTTCAATTGTCAACCAAATAGTTAAATATTCTACAAAATTATTAATTTTTGAAACAAACAATATAAATTTTTAACCGAAAATTCCTTGGCATTTTTAAAAATATTCTAAAATCTCTGAAACCCTTTAAAATCTTTTAAATCCTTTTAAATTCTCTTGAAACTTTTTAAAGTTCTGGAAAATTTTTTCGAATCTTTTAAAATGCCCGAAAATATTTTTAAAAACTTTGAAATTTTTTGAAAACCCTTGAAGCTTTTGAAATCTCTTGCGAATTCCTTGGCATTTTTTAAAATAATCTAAAATCTTAAAAATCCGTTGAAATCTTTAGAAATTCCTTGAAACTTTTTAAAGTTTTTGAAAATTCCTTTGACTTTCTAATAATACACTAAAATCTTTTAAATCCTTTAAAATCCCTTCAAATTAGTGAAATCTATTCAAAAGTTTTTCGAATCTCTTAAAATACCCTAAAATATTCAAAATTCTTTGAAATTTTCTGAAAGCTCTTGAAAATTCCTTGGCATTTTTAAAAATACTCTAAAATCTTGAAAAACCTTTGAAATCTTTAGAAATTCCTTGAAACTTTTTAAAGTTTTTGAAAAATCCTTTGAATTTTTAGTAATACCCAAAAAAATTTTAAATCCTTTGAAATCCTTTCAAATTAGTGAAATCTATTCAAAAGTTTTTCGAATCTTTTAAAATGCCCTAAAAAAATTAAAATTCCTTGAAATTTTTTTGAAAGCTCTTGAAAATTCCTTGGCATTTTGAAAAATATTTAAAAATCATTAAAATCCTTTAAAATCTTTAAAATCCTTTTCAAAATCCCGTGAAACTTTTTAAAGCTCTTGAAAATTCCTTTGAATTTTTAGTAATACCCAAAAAATTTTTAAATCCTTTGAAATCCTATCAAATTGGTAAAATTTATTCAAAATTTCTTCGAATCTTTTAAAATGCCCTCAACTATTAATAATCTTTTGAAATCTCTTGCAAATTCCTTTGCATTTTTAAAAATACTCTAAAATCCTTAAAATCCTTTAAAATACCTTGAAGTGTTTTAAGCTCTTGAAATGTATTTAGAATTTCTAATAATACCCTAAAATATTTTAAATCCTTTACAATCCCTTCAAATTATGGAAATCTATTGCAAATTTTTTCGAATCTTTTAAAACGCCCTAAAACATTTAAAATCCTTTGAAATCTTTTGAAGTCCCTTTAAGCTTTTGAAAGCTCTTGAAAATTTCTTGGCATATTTTAAATATCCTAAAATTTTTTTAAAACTTTAAAAACAAATTTTTTTTCAATCTTTTCATTCTTCACGAAAATAGGGGACTATATTTTTTTATGAAATTAATGCACGTACCATATTAAGTTTAATTTAAAATGCTTCAAATTCCTAAGATTTCAAGTTGAAATATTTCAAAATAGGTAAATTTCCAAACAAACAAAAAATGAATTTTCTATTAAAAAATTGAATTTTCAACCCAAAAATATATCATTTTCACAACAAAAAAATCAATTTTCAATCAAAAAATATTAATTTTCTACCAAAAAGTTGAATTTTTAAACTGAAAATATGAAGTTACATAAAAAATTTAATTTTCAATTGAAACAGAATAATTGTTAACCAGACAGTTGCAATTTTAACCAAAAAATGTGAAATTTCTACAGAATGAGATGAATTTTGAAACCGAAATAATTTGAATGAAATTAAAAGCTTTAAATTCCTATGACTTAAAGTTGAAATATTTTACTTTTTTATCTAAATACACGAATCTAAACAGAACAAAAAAAAATTTCATAAAAAATTGTATTTCTAAGCCGAAAATATTAATTTTAACAAAGTAATTGAATTTTCAACCGGAAAATATAAAATTTCAACAAAAAAGTCAATTTTCAACTAAACACGATTAATTTTCTACCAAAAGAAATGAATTTTTTACCAAATTGTTGAAAATTCAAGCTAGAAAGATGAATTTCCTACAAAAAATTTAATTTTTAACCCGAAAATATGAATTTCCATCAAAAAATTTAATTTTCAACCAAATGTGTCCATTTTTTTACCAAATTGTTAATTCTGAAGCCAAAAAGACAAATTTTCTACAAAACAGTTAAACTGTCAACCCAAATAAATAAATTTTCAACAAAAAAGTTCGTTTTCAACCAAAAAAGTGAATTTTCTGCCAAACTGTTCAATTTTCCAGTCAAATAGGTGAATTTTCTACAAAAAGTTGAATTTTTAAATCGAAAATATGAATTTTCATTTAAAAAGTGATTTTTAGTAAAATAGTTTAATTTTCTACCAAAAAAGTTGAATCATCAACTAAGTAGTTGAACTTTTAATAAAAAAAAAACGACTTTTCAATCAAAAAGAAGAATTTCTATAGAAGACAGTTGCATTTTTAAGAAAAGTTTATTTTTAACTCAGAAAAATTAATTTTCGACCATAAAATTAATTTCCAACCACACAGTTGAATTTTCTACCAAAAGAGTTGAATTATCAAATAGATAATTCAACTGACAACTAAATAGTTAAATATTCTACAAAATGATTAAATTTTGAACCAAATAATTTAAATTTTTAACCGAAAAATAAGAATTTTAAACCACAAAAATAACTGTACACTTTTAAACCCAAAAAGATAAATTTTCGACAAAAAAAGATCATTTTCAACTAAGAAAAACAACTTTTCCATCAAAAAAGATTGAAAAATTTATTTTCAAATCAGAAAGATGAATTTTTAACAAAAATGATATTGCTACCAAAAAAAAGTTAATTTTTTACCAAAAGAAGTGAATTTTCTTTAAAAATGATGAATGTTTCACCCAAAAACGTAAATTTTCATCAAAAAAGTTATTTTTTCACCAAATAGTTGAATTTTCAACGAAACAGTTGAGTTCTCTATCGAATTGTTAAATATTTTTAGCAAAAAGACGAATTTTCTACCCAAAAATATGAAATTTTCACAAAAAAAGTTATTTTTTAACCAAATAGTTTAATTTTCTACCGATTAAGTTAAATTATTAACTAAATAGTTGAATTTTTAACCTACAAAGATAAATTTTAAATTAAATAGAAATACCTTTCGAAATACTTTGAAACTTTTGACAGCTTTTAAAAATGCCTTGTAAAATCCTGTAAAATCTTTTGAAATCCCTTGCAATTTTGTAAAGCTCTTGAAAAATCCAAAGAATTTTTTTAAAATACCCTAAAATCTTTACAATGCTTCGAAATCCCTTTGAATTTATTCAAAATCCATTAAAATACAAAATTCAGTAAAATTGTATGAAACCTGATATTTCATGAAATATTGGGAAATTTATTAAGATACTTTAAGAGCATTTAAAATCTCTTAAAATCCTTCAAATCCTCAGAAATCTTATAAAATCATTTGAAATCTTTTAAAATATCCTAAAACCTTATATATTCTATAAAATTGTTCTACATCTTCCCAAATTCTATTAAACTCTTTAAAATCCCAAGAAATTTTTTTTAAATGCCTTAAAATCATTCTAATCCTTGGAAATTTTAAAATCTTTTGAAAAAATGCAATAGAATATTTTTAAATGCGCTAAACTATTCCAAATCTTTTAAAATTCCTTGAAATTCCTTTAAAAATTTTTAAGCTCTTGAAATTTTTTGATAATTTTTAATGATATCCAAAAATCTTTCAAATCCTTTAGAATCTCTTGTAATTATGGAAATCTATTCCAAATTTCTTTGAATCTTTTAGAATGCCTTAAAATACTTTTAATTTTTAATTTCTTCAACTCTTTTAAAATGCACTAAAATATTTAAAATCCTTTGAAATCTTTTGAAATCCCTTGAAGCTTTTGAAAATTCCTTGGCATTTTAAAAAATACTCTAAAATCTTTAAAATTCTTCAAAATCTTCTAAAATCCCTTGAAACTTTTTAAAATGCCTTACCTTAAAATACCTTACAGCTTTTGAAAGCTCTTGAAAATTCATTAGCATTTTAAAAATACGTTAAAATCTTTTAAATCTTTAAAAAAATTGAAATGTTTTGAAAATCCTTGAAGTTTTTTAAAGCTCTTGAAAATTCCTTAGCATTTTTGAAAAGACTCTAAAATCTTTAAAATCCCTTGAAGCTTTTTAAAGCTCTTGAAAATTCCTTAGAATTTTTAGTAATACCCTAAAATCTTACAAATCCCCTAGAATCCCTTCAAATTTGTGAAATTCATATATTAAAAACTTCATTGAATCTTTTAAAATACCCTACAATATTTAAAATAATTTGAAATCTTTTGAAATCACTTGTAGCTTTTGAAAGCTCTTAAAAATTCCTGGGCATTTTGAGAAATACTCTAAAATCTTTTAAATCTTTTGTAACTTTTTAAAGCGAATCTTTTTAAATGCCCTAAAATATTTAAAATAATTTGAAATCTTTTGAAGTCCCTTGAAGCTTTTGCAAGCTCTTGAAAATTCGTTGGCATTTTTTAAAATACTTTAAAATCTTAAAATCCTTTACAATTTTTTTAAATCTTTTAAAATTCCTTGAAACTTTTTAAAGCTCTTGAAAATTCCTTGGAATTTAAAAAATACTCAAAAATCCTTTAAAATCTTTAGGAATGAATCCCTTCAGCGTTTTTAAAGCTCTTGAAAATTCGTTGGCATTTTTAAAAATACTCTAAAATCTTTAAGATCCTTTGAAATCTTTTGAAATCTTTTAAAATTACTTGAAACTTTTTAAAGCTCTCGAAAATTTCATGGCATTTTTAAAAATACTATAAAATCTTTAAAATCCTTTGAAATCTTTTGAAATCTTTTGAAGTTCCTTGAAACTTTTTAAAGCTCTTGAAAATTCCTTAATATTTTTAAAAATACTCAAAAATTTTTAAAATCCTTTAAAATCTTTAGGAATCCCTTCAGCGTTTTTAAAGCTCTTAAAAATTCGTTGGCATTTTTAAAAATACTCTAAAATCTTTAAGATCCTTTGAAATCTTTTGAAATCTTTTAAAATTCCTTGAAATTTTTTAAAGCTCTTGAAAATTCCTTGGCATTTTTAAAAATACTCTAAAATCTTTAAGATCCTTTGAAATCTTTTGAAACCTTTTAAAATTCCTTGAAACTTTTTAAAGCTCTTGAAAATTCCTTGGTATTTTTAAAAATACTCAAAAATCTTAAAAATCCTTTAAAATCTTTAGGAATGAATCCCTTCAGCGTTTTTAAAGCTCTTGAAAATTCGTTGGCATTTTTAAAAATACTCTAAAATCTTTAAGATCCTTTGAAATCTTTTAAAATTCCTTTAAACTTTTTAAAGCTCTTGAAAATTTCTTGGTATTTTTAAAAATACTCTAAAATCTTAAAAATCCTTTGAAATCTTCAGGAATCTTTTAAATTCCTTTAAAAAAATCTAAAACCTTAAAAATCCTTTGAAATCCCTTGAAATTACTGAAATCTGATAAAAATGTTAGGAATCTTTCTTAAAATGCCCTAAAATAACCCACGGGTTAATTTAATGAAAAAAAGTAACTAAATTGATATTTTTATTTTAAAAATTGATTATAGTGACTTCATTTTTAAAAATGACTAAAAAGACAACCCTGATTATTCTTGGCAGTGACTTAAAGTGCTTCTCATAGAAATTCCCTTACTTTTAGCCACTTTTTTCTTCAAAATCCCTGATTTTTCCCTGATCTCCAGGTTTTTCCTGACCCGCGGCCACCCGGATTTAATTTATGCGTCTTACCTTGATATCCATTAGCAACCATGCTGACGTATTGAGTGTGTTTTTGTAAAAAAGAAGCGACAACCATATGAGTGTATCGATCTTCTTCTTGTCGACCGCTTCCCAGAAAACAAAGATGTTCTCCACCTGCATGAGAACCAACTGCTAAAGCCTGACGTTGTGCTTGTAACAATCCCTGAACCGCTGTCGCAAACGCCGCAGGTTCTTGCAACATCTTGAAAAAAATTATCAAAATTAATATAAAATGATAAAATATTTAAATTATTCAATTACAGGCTTCAATAAGGACGATTTTTCTACCAAATAGTTTAATAACATAAATAATAAATAAATAATAAATATATAATAAATATATAATATATAAATATATAATAAATAAATAATAAATAATAAAATATAAAAGAGATTAAATCTCAACCAAAAACAGTGGAATTTTCAGGCAAAAAGGCGAATTTTTTAGAAGACAGTTGAATTTTCAAAAACAAATTTAATTTTAAAAAAAGATGAATTTTTGACCAGAGATTACTAGTGTTCTAAAGAGTTTAAGTGCTCGGAGAAATTCTCACGAGCATGAGAATATGCTCGACCTTTATGTGATTTGAGAATTTAATGAGCATTTATGAGCATTTTGAATTAGGATTGAAAAAATCGTATTTTCGACTTTTATTAATAATAATTACATTATTTAAATTTCGCGGAAAAATTCATAGCTTCAAATTCTAAACGGGTTGTTTCTAAATTCTTCTAGGTATAAAACCAACCATACACCTTATAAGATTAATAATATTAACGCAAAATACATTTTTTGTTTCTAAATATATTTAAAATACTTTTTCGTGGTGTTTCCAAGTCAAAAAGAAAAATTTTCAACCAAAGAAATGAATTTGTATCTAAAACGATGAATCTTCAACCGAAAATTTGAATTTTTAACCAAATAGTTAGTTGAATTTTCAGCCCAAAATATTAATTTTTTCTACCAAAAAAGAGTCACTTTCAACAAAGTTTATGAATTTTTATCTAAAAAAATATCAATTTTCAACCAAGATTAGAACAGTTAAAATGTCAGAAAAATAAAGGTTCAACAAAAAAAAACGAATTTAAACAAATATATATTTTCTTTTCATAACAAAAAAAAATATTTTTTAACCAAAAACAGAAGAATTAAATTTTCAGTTGAGACAATCAATTTGGAAACAATGAATTCTCAAGAAAATAATTCAATAAAAAAGATAAATTTACAAACAATAAATAGAATAGTTCGATTTTCAGTTGAAAAAGTAAATTAAAAAAAAAGTTTTCAGCAAAATTAATTAATTTTCAACTAAAAAGAAACGAATTTTCAACCAAAGAAATTAATTTTTTAATAAAATGATGAATCTTCAACCAAGAATATGAATTTTTAACCAAATAGTTAGTTGCATTTTCAACTCAAAAGATTAATTTTATACCAAAAAAGGTTCATTTCCAACAAAGTACATGAAGTAAAATGTTAATTTAAATAGTTAAAATGTCAGAAAAATAAATGTTCAACCAAGAAAAACGAATTTTCAGCAAAATATATATGTTTTTAAAAATATTTTTTGACCAAAAATGGAAGAATTAAATTTTCTACTAAAAAGAAACAAATTTTCAACTAAAGAAATGAATTTTTAATCACAATGATGAAAAGAATGAAAGATGATTTTTCTATCAACAAAAAAAACTAACTTTCAACTAAATTGTTTTTTTTTCAATGAGAGTAATGAATTCTTAACAATAAAAATAGTTAAATTTTATACTATTCAGATAATTTTTCAACAAAAAAGATTTCATTTCTATCAAAAAAGGTAAATTTTCCACAAAAAATCGAATTGTTAAAGTGAATTTTCAACTAAAATTATGAATCTTCAGCTAAAAAAATTTTATTTTTAACCAAATGCATGAATTTTAAACTAAGAAGATAAATTTTCTACCGAAAATAAAGTAAGATAATTTTCAGTTAGTAAAATAAATTTTCAATAGAAAAAACAAACGAATTTTCAAGCAAAGGAATGAATTTTTAAACAAAAAGATGAAATTTCAACAATGAGAGTATTCTTTTACTAAAAATAGACGGCTTTTCAACAAATAGTTAGATTTTCAGTAAAAAAATTAATTTTGAATCAAAAATAAGAAATTTTGTCCAAATAGTGGATTTTTCAATCCAAAAGACGAATTTCCTATCAACAAAAAAGAAACGAATTTTCAGCTAAACAGTTTTTTTTTCAATAAAAGAAATGAAGTCTTAGCAAAGAAGAAAATAGTTATATTTTCTACTACACAGATAATTTTTTAACGAAAAATATTGTATTTCTATCGAAAAAAGTAAATTTTCCACAAAAAATGGAATAGTTAATGTGAATTTTCAACTAAAATGATCAATCATCAACTAAAACAAATTTAATTTTCAACCAAACTCATGAATTTTCAAGTAAAACATAAATTATCGATCGAAAATAAAATAGTTGAATCTTCAGTTAGTAAAATAAGTTTTTAACCAAGAAAGAAACGAATTCTCAAACAAAGAAATTCATTTTTAACAAAAAAGATGAAATTTCACCTACAGAAAAAAGTACGGATTTTCAACAAATAGTTAAATTTTCACCGAAAACAGATAAATGTTTAACTAAAAATAGAATAGTTTCATTTTCAGTAAAAAAATTAATTTTCAATAAAATTTAAGTAAATTTGCAACGAAGTAGTATAATTTTCAATCAAGAAGATTAAATTTCTATTAGAAAAGATAAATTTCCGACAAAAAATGAAACACTCATACATTTCCAGTTTAAAAAATTAATTATAAATAAGAAAAATCTCATTTTCAACTAAAAAGATTAACTTTCAACCAACAAGATGAATTTTTAACAAAGCAAATGAATTTTCAACCAAATATTTGAATTTTTAAAGGAATTTCCAACCAAAAGTATGAATTAGTCACCAAGAAGATTAAATATTCTCCCACGAAATTCGAGTTTTCAATAAAATACAGGAATTTCGAACCGAATATTTGAATTTCTAACATAAGAAGATAAATTGTGAACCAAACATGTACGAGTTAAATTTTCAGTTAAAGCAATTAATTTTCATCTGGTAAACATAATTTTCAACAAAATAACAAAATTTTGAACAAAATAAGGAGGTTTTAACTAAAATGATGAAACGTCAACCAAATAAATGAATTTTTAACAAAGTAGTTCCACTTCCAACTAAGTAGTTCAATTTTCTACCAAAAAAGATATAATACTAAAATTAACTTTAACTTTAGTTTATCGAAAATTCCCTGACTTTCTGGAATTATCTGACCTGTAGCAACTCTGTAATTTAAAAAAAGTATATGTTTATTTCACTCTAGAATGTTGTTGTAAAATATATGTATTAATTATGATATATGTTTGTTTGAACAATAAATTCTTTAAATTCTCTATAAATGCTCTTTTCGAGCTTAAATGCTGAGCATATTCTCGAGAGCATTTGCTCAACATAAATTCTTGAGCATTTAAGAACTCTAGAGATTACTTTCCTATAATTAAAGATCAATTTTCAATATAAAAAGACGATTTTTCTATGAAAATAGATTAATTTTCAAGCAAAAAGGCGAATTTTTTAAAAGACAGTTGAATAATCAACAAAAAATGTAATTCTTAACGAAAAGAAATAATTTTTTCAAAATAAATTTTCAACCAAATAGTTAAATAGCTCATTTTTCAAGCA
>CAKNXH010069616.1:4876-16829 GCA_932178445.1 Andricus quercusramuli
ATTTTTTTACCAAAATAGTTCCATTTTCAACCCAAATAGATAAATTTTGCAACCAAATAGTTGAATTTTCATTTAAAAAAGTCGAATATTTTAGAAGACATTTCCATTCTTTAAAAAAAAGTTCATTTTCGACCAAAAACGATCACTTTTAAAAAATAGTTTAATTTTCAACCAAATGGTCGAATTTTCAATTAAAAGAGATTAACCTCAACCATTTTCAGCATTTTCGGCCAAATAATTGAAATTTAAAGTAAAAAGACAATTTTTTTAGAAGATAAGTTGAATTTTCAACCAAAAACTTAATTTTTAACCAAGAAAGATGACTTTTCTGCACTGAAAGATCCATTTTTATTCCAAAAGGACAATTTTTCTATCAAAATAGTTAAATTTTCAACCAAAAAAAGATGCATTTTCAACCAAACAAACAGTTGCATTTATGTATTTTGTTGAAATTAATCTTCCTTATTGGAATAATTCAATAAATTAATAACGCTTTTTTATTAAAAATAAAAATCTGTTTTGTATCGAATATCAACTATTACCTTTTTTTCATTGAAAATTAGTATTTCTAGCTTGAAAATGCAACTGATTTATATAAAATTCGTATCTTTGTTAAAAGTCTTTTTTAACTATTCGATTTTTGATTAAAAATTGATATTTTTAAGATGATTTAACTATTTGGTAGAAATATATATATTTTGTTAACAATTCGTCTTTTTGGTAGAAAATCTTGATCTGTTTCTGTCGAAGATTCAAGTATTTTGTTGAAAATTCGTCTTTATTGGTTCAATCCAACTGTTTTTTATTTTTAATTAAAATCTTTTTTTTTATATTAACTATGATATTTTTGATTGAAAATTCATCTTCTCTATTGAAATTTCAATTCCTCGGTTGAAAGTTGCACTACTTTCCTAAAAGTTCATTTTTTTGCTTGTATATTGACAATTTTATTTGAAATATCGTTGTTTTTTTGTTGTTGAAAGTTCTTTTTTTAAACGTAAAATTTAACTTTTTTGTTGAAAATTCAGCTGGTTGGTTGTGAGTTAAATTTTTTTGTTGAAAATTCATATTCTCGGATTAAATTCAACTGTTTTATGAAAATTTCGTATTTTTTTGCTTGAAAATTTCACAATTTGGTATCAAATTCTACCAGTTGATATGAAATTTAACTGTTTTGTAGAAAATTCATTTTTTTCATTCAAAATGAATTCTCCTCAATAAAAATTTTACTATTTAGTTAAAAAATTTTTGAAACGAAAAAAATATGATCAATTAGTTGAAAATTTATGTATTTTCTTGAAAATAATCAAATAATTAAATTATCAACAATTTTTATAGAAAGCAGAACCATAAATAAACGAATTCTTAATTTTTCACGAACATAAGTCGTCTTTGAAATCCTTGAAATCTTTAAGAAATCTTTGAAATCTTTATGAATTCGTTGAAATCTTTTGAATGACTTAAGCTTTCCTTAATCTTTGTGAAATCTTTTGTGTTTGTTTAAAATCATTGAAATCTTTTGAAATCTTCTCAAATTTGTTGAAACATTTTGAAATAGTTTAACATTTTAGAAAACTTTGTAAAACTTTTTGTATTCGTTTGAAATAATTGAAATAATTTTTATCTGTGTCAAATCTTTTGATTCAAATCTTTGAAATCCTTGCAATCTTTATGAAAAGTTCGATATCTTTGAGAGATTTTTGTGAAATCTTTGAAATATTTGTCAAATCTTTTGAAACATTTGTGAAATTTTTCTCAAGTGTTTGTATGTGAAATATTTGTTATTTGTTGAAATGATTGAATTATTGGAAATATTAGTGGAATCTTTTCAAGCCTTCTAAAATGTTTTGAAACCTTTTTAAATCCTTATAAATTTTTGAAATCCTTTAAAGCTTTTGAAAGTTTTAAAAGCTTTTTGAAATCCGTGAAACTTTTGTAAAATATTAAAAACCATTCGAAATATTTTGAAACGTTTTCCAGTCTTCAGTAATATTTTGTAAGCAAAAGATAAATTATATGTTGATAAATAAAAAACTTTTCAGTAGCAAGATTTTTTCAAAGGAGATTTTTCTTTCGCAATAGACTCAACCAAAAATAGCTGCAATTTACAATTTAATATTTAATTTAAAAAATGACTTTTCTACAATAAAAAATCATCCATTTTTTCAAATGGATGGAAATCATTCCATTTTTCGGATCAATTAATTAACAATTTATGTAATTTCTTAAAAATTCGTCTTTTTTGGTAGAGAATTCAACTGTTTGGTTAAAAATTTGTGTATTTTCTTTAAAATTCATCTTTTTTGGTAGAAAATTCAACTATTTGGTTAACAATTTATGTATTTGGTTGAAAATTCGTCTTTTCTGGTAGAAAATTAAACTATTTGGTTAACAATTTATGTATTTTGGTGAAAATTCTTCTTTTTTGGTAGAAAATGAAATTTTTTGTTAAAAATGCAGCTGTGTGGTTGAAAATTAATCTGTTTTAGTTAAGGATTCAAGTATTTTGTTGAAAATTCGTCTCTTCTGGTAGGAAATTAAATTAATTCTTGTTTGAAAATTCAACTATTTGGTTAAAAATTTATGTATTTTGTTGAAAACTCGTCTTTTTTGGTTGGAAATTAATTTTTTGTTAAAAATGCAGCTATTTGGTTGAAAATTATTCTGTTTTAGTTATGGATTCAAGTATTTGGTTGAAAATTCAACGATTTGAAAGTTGATTTTTCAACACAAAAATATAAATTTTCAATTGTAACGTTAATTTTCAACCAAAAATTAAAATTTTTAGTTAAAAACCCTAGTTTTTAACAAACAAAGAAACTTCAACTGAAATGATAAATTTGTAACAAAGTAGTTCAAAATTCGACCAATTAGTTGAATTCTCTACCAAACTATTGAATTTTCCAGAGAAAATTCAAATTTTCTACAAAACAATTGAATCTTTAATCCGGAAACACGAATTTTCAACAAGCGTTGAGTTTTCAACCAAAAAAGATTTTTTAGTCAATAAAGAAAAAAATTTCAAAATAAAAAAGATCAATTTTGAACCAAAAATGTAATTGCTATATTTTCATTTGAAAAAACTAATTCTTAAATGAAAAAAAAAACAATTTTCTACCACATTATTGAATTTTTGAGCAAAAAAAATAAGAACTTTCTACAATATATTCGAATTTCTGACTCAAAAATATAATCTTTCAATACAAAAAATAATTCTCATTCAAAAATTGCAATTTTTAGTTTAAGAAAATGAATTTTTAACAAAGTAGTTTGATTTTCAACTAAAAATACAGCTTTTCAACAAAATAAATATATTTTCAACCAAATAGTTAGATTTTTCACCATTTTTCTGCCATTTTCTGTAAAGAGTTACAAAAATTAAAAATTGTTTAAGTGTTTTTGGTTTAAAATTAAATTTTGTTGTTGAAATATCAACTGTTAAATTTTTTGTTTGAGAACTAATTTTTTCAGGTCGAAAATTCAATCTTTTTGTAGAAAAATCTTTTTTTTTTACTTATAAATTCAATAATTTAGTTGAAATATTTTTTTCTTTCTTAATGAAAAATTAACTTTTTTGTTAAACTTTCATATTTTTTGAGTTATAACTTCAAATTATTTATAGAATATTCATCAATAGAAGTGGCATCATTTTTCATTTTAAATTCCCCAAATTAAAAACGCTTTAATTCAAAAGAATTACAATCAAATCTCTACCACTTTAAAGAGTTGGAATTGAAATTTCTTGAATTTTGAAAATATAGAATTGAAAATTATTCAATTTTGCAAAATTTATATTTTACACGTTTGTGAATTTGAAATAATTTTTTTTAAAAGTTCAATTTAGAAGATTTGAAATTCAAAACTCAATGTTAAAGATGTATAAATAAAAAAAAAATCTTGATTTTTTTGCTAATTTTGAAAATCAAAAGTCAATTATTCAATTCTTCTCAAATGAAAAACCAATTTTCTACCAAATTATTTGATTTTTTTAGGAAAAAAAAACAGAACTTTCTACAATATATTCGAATTTTTGACTCAAAAATATAATCTTTCAATACAAAAAATATTGTTTAATCAAAAATTACAATTTAAAGTTTGAAAAAATTAATTTTTAACAAAGTAGTTTGATTTTCAACCGAAAAGACAGCTTTTCAACAAAATAATTATATTTGCAACCAAATAGTTAAATTTTTAACCAACTTTCCGCCAGAAAATATAAATTTTGAACGAAATTTGAACCTGCAACAAAATAGTTCAACTTCCGTTTTAAGAGAAAATTTCATCTTTCTTGAATAAAAATGAAACTGTTTGGTTGAAAATAAAACTATTTTTTTGAAAAGTCATACATATTTTTTGTTTTAAATTCATATTTGGTGTTAAAAAATGTTGTAGTACAAATTTCATTTTTCTTGTATAAAAATTCAACTATTTGGTAGAGAATTCATCTATTTTGTTAAAAATTAATCCCTTTTGGTTGAAAAAATTCGTCTTTTTGGATTAATAATTCAATTTTGTTTGTAAAACTTATTTTTTGTTAAAAATTCATATTTTGATCTTGAAAAGTCAACTAGAATCTTTTCTGGATGAAAATTCAACTATTTTTTTTAATTTGTTTTCTTCTTAAATAAAAATTCGCCTGTTTTAAGTGAAATTTCATCTTTTTGGATAAAAATGCAACTATTTGGTAGAGAATTCAACAATTTTGTTAAAAAGTCATCCTTTTTGGGTAAAGATTCGAATTTTTGGATAGAAAATTCAATTTTTTTCGTAGAAACTTATTTCTTGGTTAAAAATTCATATTTTGATCGTGAAAAGTCAACTAAAATCTTTTTTAACTGAAAATTCAACTATTTTTTTTTAATTTATCTTTTTGATTTATAAATTCATCCGCTTTGGTAGAAATTTCTTTTTTTTTTGTATGAAAATGCAACTTTTTGGTTAAAAATTATTCTTCTTTGCTTAAGTATTCAACTATTTTATTTTAAAGATTTGGTTGAATCACTTTGTTAAGAAATCTTTTTTTTAAGAGTTATATTTTTAGTTTAAAATTCATCTCTTTTGTTAAAAGTTTAACTATTTTTTTGAAAATTAATCTTTTTGAATTGAAAATTCAACTACTTGGGTAAAAGTTAAACTACATTGTTAAACATTTATTTTTTATATTGAAGGCTTATGTCTTTGGTTAAAAATTTAATTGTTCAGTGGAAAAGTAAAAAGTTTCGTGGAAAAATAATTTTTTGCTGAAGTCATATTTTTTATTTGTAAATTCAATTTTTGTAGAGAAACCTCGTCCTTTGGCTTGAAGGTTCAACAATTTAGGTGAAATTTTCTTTCTTAATTAAAAAATTGTTATTTATTGAAAATTCGTCTTTTAGCTTTTGAAAAACTTTTTTTTTGTATAAATTTCATGTTTTTTGATTGATAGAAAATTCGTCCTTTTGGATTTAAAACTCACCTTTTTAGTTGAGAATTAAAATGTCCTTTAAAAAATTCAATTATTTCGTTGGAAATTAAACTGTTTTTGGTTGAAGTTTAATCTTTTCTGTTTAAAATTCGATTATTTAGTTGAAAACTAATCTTTGTAGGTTGAAAACTCAACAATTTGGTTGAAAAATCAACTGATTCGTTGTCAGTTTTATTATTGTATTGAAAATAAACCTAAATTAGCTTAAAATTCGATAACTCAGTCAAATTTCAACCAATTCTAAAAAAATATCATTACACACGGTGTTAAATTCGCTTTGATACTATATACATCAAGTATGTATATTTAAAGAAAAAAGGGGGAAAAGAAGTTTTTTGAGAATGGGGGAAAAAAGGGGAATTTGAAGAAAAAAGGGGAAACTAAGAAAAAAAGGGGTGAGATTGTGCACCCTGGAAATATTTACCAGATTACAGTCCAAGTGAAATGCAGTTGGTAGATGTCCCGCGTTGTATTGTTCAGCAGGCCTGCAATCAACCAAGAAAAACCTGACGGAATCGACGGAACCGTTTGGAGTCGAGGCTTCAACGGTGTTTTCGACCAATTCCTGGGCAGCAACCGGCAAACAGAGTGCATGAGTGATAAATTTTTCATCTCCACCCTCGCCAAACATTATATAGTACAAATCTTGTTTAAATGACGCAGGTGTCTTCATTGCATAATATTGCGCAAGAGAGCAAAAATCTGTTACGTCGTCAGCTTCCAGAGCACAAGGCATTGCTGCTAAGGTGTTCACTATACTTTCCTTATCCTCGTCCTTCATGCTCAGAATTTGTTCTCTGCAGAAAATAAGTCAATAATAAAATTATGTTTATATTATTCAGTAAAATAAATTTTTAACCAAAAAAGAAACCAATTTTCAATGAAACAGTTAAATTTATAATCAAAAAAATTAATTTTCAACCACAAAGATCAAGTTTCAACTAATGAGAGTACTCTTCTACCAAAATAGGCGAATTTTCAACAAAATTCATAATTTTTCAACCAAATATTGGAATTTTCAATTGAAAATGATGAATTTTTAATTTAAAATATTTCATTTTTCATTGAAATTTAAGTTTAAATAAAAAATGCAATAGTTACATTTTCAGTTAAGAAATTATTTCCCAAAAAAAAATAAACGAATTTTATACAAAAATGTTTTATTTTGTACCAAAAACTTGAATTTTCTACCAAATTGTTGAATTTTCATGCCAAAAAGACGAATTTTAAATAAAAAAAGAGCATTGTCAGCCAATCAGTTGAATTAAAAAAAAATTGATAAATTTTCCGTTAAAAAAATTAATTTGTAGTAGTTAATATAACGAAGAAGAACGAATTCTTCACAACAAACTTGAATCCTTAACAACAAGAAAATTGTTTTTCTACAAAAAAATTAATTTTCATCAAAATTAATTTTCAACTAAAAAGTTTAATTTTTGAGAACAAAAATGGGGTTTCTACCAAAAAATACGATTTTTCAACAAAATATATAATTTTTCAACCAAACAGTTGAATTTAAAAAAAATTGTAAATTTTCAGTTGAAAAAATAAATTTGTAACCAAAAAAAATTTAACTACAATTATGAATCTTCCCAAATAATAGCTTTCAAGATAATATTTTAACTGTCAACGTAAAAATGTGAACTTTGAACATACATTTTTAACCAGAAAAGACGAACTTTCAACAAATTACATACATTTTTCTCAATTACATGAATTTAAAAACATAGTTCAATTTGTAGTTAAAAAAATTAATTTTTATAAAAAAACGAATTTTCAGCTATAATTATAAATCTTCACAAAAAAATAACTTTTAAGATAGTAGTTCAACTTTCAAATAAGAAGTTGAATTTTCAACGATAAATGTAATGATTGATGATTCAAAAAAAAATTATTTGAAATAAAAACCATTGAATTTAACAAAAAAAAAACGAATGTTCAATAAAACACCTAAATTATCAACTGAAACAGATGAATTTTCAAACCAAAAGTTGAGTTTTATACCCGAATTTTCAACCAAAAATATGAATTTTCAACTAAAAAAATACGTTTATTAACAAAAATGTTTTAGCAAATTATACTTACGTTTCTAGTTGAAAAAATTAATTTAAAAAAAAACCTTCAACAAAATAGTTCAATTTTTAAGCATAGAAATTAATTTTTTAATCAAAATAGATAAATTTTCAATCAAAGAAATAATTTTTCAACTAAAAAGATAAATCTTTAAACAAAAAGATTAATTTTCAACGGAGAGACGAATTTTCATCAAAATACATGAATTTTCAACCAAACAGAATAATTTTCTATTAAATAGATAAATTTTCAAAACTAAAAAAAAAAATAATTTATTAACTGAAAGTTTTAGAATATTATACTTAAGTTTCTATAGTTTAAAAAATTAATTTAAAAAAAAATCACCAAAATATGTAGTTGAATTATCAACAAGAAAAAAATTAATTTTCACAACAAAAATAATTTTCAAACAAGAAGATTAAGTTTCTACTAGAAAGACAAATTTTCAACAAAATAAATAGATTTTTTACCAAATTGTTGAATTTTCAGAATTATCAATTTTCAATTAAAAATTATCGACAAAAGTTGTCTTGAGATTTCTGGGAAAATATAAATTAATTTTTAACTTTTAAAATAAATTTTAAGAGAAAATTGAAAAAGATTTCAAAAGGTTTCCAATAATTTCCTATGGTTTCGGATAAGAAAAAAGAGAAGACGAAAAAAAATTCAAGTTGGAGTAAGTTTATGCAGGATTCTAAAGAAAAAAAATTAAGAAAAATTCAAAATTAAAAAATATATATATTTTTTTATGGTTTAGAAGTTTTGAAAAGATTTTATAACTTTTAAAGATTGCAGAAAGTGTTTAAAAATATAGATTATCATAGATTTCGAAAAAAAGAAGCTTTTTAAGATTTTCGATAGGTTTCAAGAGACCAAAAAAAAATATTTTAAGATACCTAAGAAAATTTCAAATGATTTTTTATTTTGAAAAATAAATTTGGAGATAAGATTGAAAAAGATTTCGAAACATTTTAAATGATTTCCTACAATTTCGAAAAAGAATATAGAGGATTAAACAAAATTTAAGCTCGAATAAGTTTTAAAAAATGAAGATTTAAACAAATTTTTGAAATTAATTTGAAGAGAATTTTTTTTTAATATTTCAAAACATTTCAAATCATGTCCCAAAGTTTCGGAGAGTAGTTTAAAAGATTTTAAGCCAATCTTTTTAATTTTGCAGGATAAAAAGAAATTTCAGGAAAAATTCGAATCATTTCAAAAGATACTTAGAAGGTGTGAAAGTTTTGAAAATATTCAAAAAAAATTTGAAATTTGAAGATTTCAAACAATTTTAAACAAAACGTACATTTTTGAAGATTAAAAAAAAAGTTTTTAAAATAATTTTGATAGGTTTCAAGAAAATAAAGAACAAGACTCCTACGAAAATTTCACACGATGTATTATTTTGAAAAATAAATTTTAAGAGGAAATTGAAAAATATTTCAAAACATTTTAAATTATTTCCTAAAATTTCAAAAGAGAATAGATATAGAAGATTAATTTTATATGAAGTTCATATATGTTTAAAACAAAATGAAGATTTTTAAAGAATTCGAAAAAAATTTTAGAGAAGTTTCAAGCGAACGAAATTTGTTTCTAAAAATTCAGATTTTTTTATTTTGTAAAAATAATTTTGAGAGAATATTTTTTTAAATATTTCAAAACTTTCCAATGATTTCCTAACATTTCGGTAAGACTTGAATCATTTTCAAAGATACTTAAAATATGTAGAAGTTTTAAAAAATATTGAAAATAAATTTAAAATTGAAAGATTTCAAAAAATTTAAAACAAAATGTAGATTCTTAAATACATAAAAAAAATATTGAAACTTTTTAAGAATTTTGAAAGATTTAAAGAGAACAAAATTGTCTTAAGATTTCTGGGAAAATATAAAATGATTTTCTATTCTAAAAATAAATTTTAAGAGAAGATTTAAAAACAATTCGAAACATTTAAGAAATTTGAAAGATTTAAAGAGAATGCAAACATTTTCTGAAGATTCCTAGCAAAATAAAAAAATTATTTCTTTTATCAAATTAATTTTAAGAAAATACTTTTTTTTTCAAGATTTACAAAACATTTGAAATGGTTTCTTAAAATTTCGTCGAGAAATATTTTTATTATGGTTTAGAAGTTATGAAAAGATTTCAGAATAATTTAAAACTTTTAAAGATTGCAAAAAAAAAATTAATGTAGTTTCTTGATGATTTAAAAAAAAAAGCTTTTTAGGAATTTTGAAAGTTTCGAGAGAATAACAATTTTTTTTTAAGATTCCTAGGAAAATGTTTAACAATTTTTATTTTTAAAAATAAGTTTTGAGAGAGAAAAAATTAGGTATTTAACTTTGTACATTCCTTTCAAGAAACTAATTTTCAAATGGAAAAACCAATTTTCTACCAAATTATTGAATTTTTTAGCCAAAAAAACCAAAGTAGTTTGATTTTCAACCAAAAAGACAGCTTTCCAACAAAATAAATATATTTTCAACAAAATAGTTAAATTTTTTACCAATTTTATACCAAAAAATATAACTTTTGATCGAAATTTTAACTTGCAACCAAATAGTTGAATTTCCGACTAAAAAAGATCAATTTTCAAACACAAACGGAATAGTTCAATTGTGTGTTTAAAAAAATTAATTTTCAACGAAAAAAAAAGTTTCAACAATAGGTTTGTTTTCGTAAAAAAAATTATTTTTACACAAAAAATAGAAGACTTAAATTTTCAGTTAAATGAATCTACTTTTCGACCAAAAAAATGAATCCTCAACAAAATTTTTTTGTTGAAAATGTATGTCCTCTTGTTTTGAAAATTCATCTTTTTTGGTAGAAACTTAATTTTTTTTGGTTAAAAATGTAACTATTTGGTTGAGAATTATTTTTGTTATGAAAATTTAACAAGTCCATTTTTTGCTTAAAATCAACCTTTTTTAGTTAAAAATTCAAATACTTGGTTTAACATTCACATATTTTGTGAAAAATCAACTTTTTGGTTTTTGTTTGAATTCATCTGCTTTTGACTTAAAATTTCATTAAAATTTAGTTTTTTCCTTGACTGAAACATCTTTTTTGGTTGAAAATTTATCTTTTTGATTTGAAAATTCATCTTGGCAAAAAAGTACTTTGTGTTGAAAAATCATATTTCCGGATAGAAAATTCAACCATTTTGGTCAAAATTCTTCTTTTCTGGTTAAATACAATATTTTTTGATTAAAAATAAAAATAATTTTTAGTTAATTCAATCTTTTTGTAGCAAAATCGTCTTTTTCACTCATAAACTCAATTATTTAGTTGAAATTTTTGTTCTTTCTTGATTGAAAAATCTTTCTCGATGGAAAATTAACGTTTTTATTGAATTTTCATATTTTCGGGTTTCAAATTCAAATAATTTATAGAAAATTCACCTTTTGCGACTTAAAAATTCATCAATTTGGATAAAATTAATTTTCTGTCCTTGACTGAAGCATCTTTTTTGGTTACAAATTCAACTATTTTGTTAAAAATGTATCCATTTTGTTTGTAAATTCATCTCTTTTGATAGAAACTTAATATTTTTTGATAAAGACTGTCTGTTTGATAATTAATTTTAACTGAAGACTTAAATATTCCATCTTTGGTTGGAAACGGATTTTTTTCCAGTTGATAATTCAAATATTTGGTTGAAAATAATTCTGTTTTTGTGTATCCAATAATGGGTACAATTTCAAATGTCGTATATTTAAAGAGAAAAGAGGAAGTTTTTTGAGAATAGGGGGAAAAAGGGGAAACTAAGAAGAAAATTCTTTTCTCACCTGGCATTTATGACCATAATTAAAGAAAGAAACATCATAAAAAATGGATCTGCCTGCATGAAGTAAAGATCCCACATTGTTGAAACAGCTGGTAAGGAACAAACTCCAGCGAATAAAGTACTTATCCATCCTTTTGTGTACTGATCGGGCGAAACTCTTTTCGTATCCAAAAAGGAACATAATTCTGGTTCGTGATATAAAAGCAGCAGCCTCAAAACGGAACTATGTGTGTCACCCCTAAAAAATAAATAAATTAAAACTTTCATCAAATTTCTTCACGAAGAATTTGCGATTTCTAATTATTTTTTTTTTTCTAAATTCAGGCCTCACAGTCCCTATGAAATAAAATATAGGGATCAAAGAGTGCTTTTTATCACGCTCATAGGGTACTTCTTTCGCGCTTAAAGGGTAACAAATTCATGATAAATTCATGAGACTTTAAAAAATTCAATTTAAATTCAAAAGAATTTAAATGAATTGGAAAACAAATTTTTAATCGCAAAAATTCCATTGATTTTAATAAAATTTGAGTTAATTTAGAAAAATTTGAGGGAAACTAGAAGAATTCGATGAAATTCATAAAAAATCAAACTGAATTTTAGAAACAATCAAGTGAGTTCTAAAC
>CAKNXH010069617.1:0-19256 GCA_932178445.1 Andricus quercusramuli
CGCTATTTATTGATTATTTATTTCTGATGCATATAAATTTTGTTCTTCACAAGTCAGTATTACACTCAGATTTTTTAACATTTTTACAACAACATTCGAAGGTCGCTCAAGGCCATTTCAGAGGAAAAATGGACATTCTTAATTAAATTGACGCTATTTATTGATTATTAATTCCTGATGCGTATTATTTTTGTTCTTTACAAGTCAATGTTGCACTCAGATTTTTTCCCAGATTCTGACAATAACATTCAAAGGTCGCTCAAGGCCATTTCAAGGTCAATTCGATTAAATTTTCTCTTATTGTTTTTTGAGAAACAGTGTCAACTTATTCATTGCGGCGAAAAATTACTCAAAAGGTTTAATAGCTGCGTGTCATATTACGTTAAGGTCATTCAAGGTCATTTTGTGAAAAATAGTCATTCAAATAAATTTTCTTTTTCATCGTAGTTATTTTTTTGCTTATTCCGCTTTAAATCAAAAATAGAAAATATTAAAAACAGTAGGATTCAGTTGGCGATCAACTACCATCTAGTATGCAAGTGTTACCTCGGTTTTTTTATTATCACTACTTACAAAAAGCTCATTTTTCCAAAATGACCTTGAATGTCCTTCAGATAATGGGACAATCATTTATCAAGCAACTTGACTAATTTTTTCCGAAATGAATGAATTGACACTGCTTCTCTATAGAAAAAAAAGAAAATTCAATTGAATCAACATTTCATTCAAAAAATGACCTTGAGCAACCTTTTCATGTCATTGTGAAAGTCTGAAAAAATGCTGAATACAATATTGACTTGTAAAGGACAAGATTCATACGCATCAGAAATCAATAATCAATAAATAGCGTCAATGTAATTAAGAAAGGCCATTTTTGCCCTGAAATGACCTTGAGCGACCTTGGAATGTTATTGTAGAAATCTTAGAAAAAATCTGAGCGCAAAACTGAATTGCAAGGAACACAATTCTCGCGGCCCAGAAATGAATTATCAATAAATAGCGTCAATTTAATTAGGAATGGCCATTTTTGCCCTAAAATGACCTTGAGCGACCTCTAAATATTTTTTTTAAATTCTGCAACCAATCAGAAGTCATTCTCTCAGCAAGGGGTGCCAAGTTGAATTAGAAAAAAAATCTTCCTAGTATATAATTTATAGTTAGTAATTAGTAATTAGTAATTAGTAATTAGTAATTAGTAATTAGTCATATATTTCACAAATTCAAGTTTAACGAGAAAAATATTGCAATTACAGGTAAAGTGGAAATGATTACTGGCGTGGGAAAAGCGATGCCTGCAGATCTCGCCCAGTGGGGAAATCCAAACAGACCAATCGTCCAAAGTGGAATTTTCGGTCGCTACATGGTCAGTCCTTCGAATGAGGCGCTATTCGTCCTGAATGGTGAAACTCGAACAGTAAATTGTGAGATTGGAGGATTGACACATCCCGGAATGGTAGTCTGGTTCACCGTTTCTCTACACTAAGAAAAAAGAATGGGAATTTTCGAAAATATCGTCGCAAGTACTGTAAGACGGGGCAAAGCGGGACAAACAGCGGGTAAAGTGGGACACACGAAATCTTGAATTTTGCGAATTATATGGAATTTTCTGGCGGAAATTTGCTTTCTTTGAATTAAAAGCGGGTGTTCCGCTTTACCCCGCATGTCCCGCTTTACCCCACATTTCCCGTTTATCCAACAATTTAGTTACCAAAGAGTAAATTTCCCGAAATTGGCAACCAGATTTGCTTTCTCGTATTGAGCAAAATTCAATATAAGCGAACAAAAAAAAAACATCTAAAAAAAAGGAAATTGAGAGACAATCCCTAAAGAGTTTTATGTTGCAGACCTCGCACTCAACATAATAAAAAATATTAATTCTAATAAAAAAAGATGAGTTTTCTACAAAACAGTTAAATTTTCAACCAAATAGTTGAATTTTCGATCAAAAAAAAATAAATTTTTAAGACAGAAGATTAATTTTCTACTAAGAAAAAATTAATTCTCTTCAAAACTTGTGAATTATTAACCAAATGTTTAAATTTTCAACCATGAAAGAGCAGAAATTAATGAAAAATAATTAACATCAATTGAAATTAACATTATATTAAATTTAAATTATTATTATTTTAATTAATTATAATTCGTCATAAATGGTTTTGAATTGTTGAAAATTTAATATTCTACGAGAAAAAACAAATTTCGAACAAAAAATATACATTTTGCAACTAAATAGTTTAACCAAAAATGCAGTGGTTAAATTTTCAATTCCAAAAAAAAATAATTTTTAACCAAAAATAAAAAAAGAGTTTCCAACTAAATTTGTAAATCTTCAACCAAAAAAATTAACTTTTAAGAAAACAATTCAACTTTTAACCAAGGAATATTTTTGACTAAAAAAAGTATTTTAGAACCAAATAGTTAAATTTGCAACAAAAGAAATTAATTTTTAACAAAAAAGATGAATTTTCAACCAAGAAGATTAAATTTCTACCAGAAAATACAAATTTTCAACAAAATACATGAATATGAATTTTCAACCAAATAATTTTTCATTTTCAGTTTAAAAAATTAATTTTCAACTAAATGAATTTTCAATCAAATAGTTGAATTTTCAACTGAAAAAGATAAATTTTCAATTAAAAATGGAATATTTCAGTTTTTTGTAAAAAAAATTAATCTAAAAAAAACTAATTTTCAACCAAATAAATTAATTTTAAACTAAATAGTTGAGTTTTTAACTAAAAAAGATAAATTTTCCATCAGAAATGCATTTTCCACCTAAAAAGATGAATTTTCAACAAATTATATAAATTTTAAACCAAAGTAATTAATTTTTGAGCAAAAAAATTAATTTTCAAAAAATTGGATGAATTTTCAATCAAATAGTTCGAACAGTGGATATTATGTCAGTTCAAATTTTATTTTTTTAATTTTTAATTTGTACTTTTTCGCTTCTAAAAGTTTTTAACTAAATAGTTTAATTTTTAAATTGAGAAAGTTCAATTTTTAGCAAAAAATACACTAGTTTAATTCAAATTGAAGACTTAATTTTCAATACAAAAAGTTATTTTTTTACAAAATAATTTAATTTTGTACCAAATAGTTAAATTTTCAGTAATAAAATTAATTTTTATCTACAAATAAAAAACTAATTTTTAACTAAAATTGTGAATCTGCGACAAAAAATGAACTTTTAGAATAGGAGTTCACTTAATTTTCAATTAAAAAAAAAATTTTACATAACAATTTAATTTTGTAACAAATAGTTCAATTTTCTACCAAATTATTGAATTCTTAAGCCAAATAGGTACATTTTTTCAAAACAGATGAATTTTTAATTCGAGAATATAAATTGTTAACAAAAAAGTCATTTTTCAATTAGTCATTTGAATTTTTAACAAAATAGTTAAATTTTCAGTTGACAAAAATAATAATTTTTAACCAAAAATAAGAAACTATTTTTCAACAAAATACTTGAATCTTCAACTAAAATGAATTAATTTCCAACCAAAAAATTGATATTCTATCAAAAAATACCAATTTTCAACAAAATGCATAAATTTTCCACCAAATAGTTCAATTTGCTAATAAGTAGTTAAATTTTCAACCAAAAATAGGAATTTTCTAAAAAATAGTTGAATTTTCAACAAAAAAGTTCATTTACAACCGAAATAGATTAATTTTCAACCAGACAGTTGTTGAATAATTATTGTTTAACAAAATAGTTAAATTAAAAAAAAAATTTGTTAGTCAAGAAAGAAAGAAAATCTCAATCAAATTGTTGAATTTTCATAAAATTATCGATTTTTGAACAGAATAATTCAATTTTCAACCAAATAATAAAAATCATCAAAAAAAAATTCTTATCCAAAATTTTAAATCTATTGAGCTTAAAAAACTGGAAATTTTGTTTAAAAAAATTAATTTATTTTTCCACTGCACACTTTTAAATTCGGACTAGGGGCATCCCCCCTACAGTGGATAATTCAACCTACAGTGGATAATCATTAATTGAGAGCGCAAATAAAAAAAATTGATTTTAATTTTAATTTATAAACTCGAATAGTGTATTAATTATTAATTAAAATTATTTATTTATTTTAAATGTATTAGTATTTTCAATTAATGATTATCCACTGTAGGTTAAATTATCCACTGTAGGCAGGTTCCCCCTAAACATAAGTTTAGTATTTGGAAAATTTTTACTTTTTTATTTATTTTTTTTTTATTATAATTTTTTACTATTTTCCAAATTTGTGACACTATTTGCACTATTTTTGAACTCTGAAGTGAGTCCGAGGCCGAATTTTCGAATTAAAAATTTTTCACAGAATCCAATTTCCTCTGCAATTTAAAAAGTTCAGGTAGAAACAAATGGTTCCGGGGAAACTCGAAACTTGGAAATACTGAATTTCTTGAAAATATTTGACTTCTTATACTTCTAAAGCTCAGGGAGAAAATCCATCTTCATGAGAAATTCAGATAGAAGCTTCTTTAGGGAAATAAATTGTCGAAGAAACTCTAGAGTCTTTTCTGAGGATTTTCAAATGTGAATTTTCGCACGATACGAGAATGCGTTTTTGAAGGTTTTATTTTCTTGAGAAATTTTCAGTCTAAGGGTAGGAAAAATCGCGAGACCAAGATCCACATTTTTCCAGAATTCGTGTAAATATTTAAAAATAAAAAAAAAGTTCAAAAACTTTTAAATCTATTGTAGGGTAGGGGGAACCTTCTACAGTGGATAATAATTAAGAGCAAAAATAAAAATTAAAAATAAATTTATTTCAATTTATGTATAGTGTATTAACAATTAATTAAATTAAATTGATTATTTTACATATATTAGTATTTTTAATTAATTATCCACTGTAGACCGCATTATCCTCTGTAGGGAGGTTACCCCTAAAAAATTTTAGAAATTAATTATTTAATTCATTCAAATTTAAAATTATTATTAATTAATTAATTTGGTTAGCAAAATGCACGTAAGTAAAATTTTATTTGGGGGAAACCTGCCTACAGTGGATAATGGAACATACAGTGGATAATAATAAATTAAGAGCACAAATAACAGAAAAATAATTAATTTCAATTTTAATCTATTAAGAAGTTTATCAACTATTGATTAAATTAAATTAACTATTTTACACATATTAGTATTTTTAATTAATGATTATCCACTGTAGGTTGCATTATCCACTGTAGGCAGGTTCCCCTAAAAACAATTTTTAAATCTACAGTGATAACGAAAATTTTATTCAGCTATTTGAGTCTTTTCTACTAGTAAAAATAGATTAGAAAAAAATTTTATGAGCGTAGAAAATCATAAATTTAAATACAGCAAATTTTTTTGGAAATGATTTTTATGATTTTTTAAATTATATTTTTTCAGTTGACTTAAAAATGTCTTCTATATTTGAGAGTTTATTACTAGAAAAAATACACTAAAAAAAAAAGTGAAAACAGTTTTTAAAAATTATTTTTTTTTTTTTCGGAAAAGAGGCTGTCGCTTTTTGTGAAAAATTGATTTTTAAATAAAATTCAAAAAGATTTCAAAAAATTTCAACCCAAATAATGCTTGAAGATATTTAAAAATTTTCGAGAAACTAATTTATTGAGAACATTTAAAAAGATTTCGAAACATTTCAAAATTCAAAAAAAAAATTTTATTTAACAGAATGTTAAAGAAATTTAAAAAAAAAATCGAATCATTTTAAATTTATTGAAAAGATTTAGAAAATTTTGAAAGATTCAAAAATAATTTAAAGTTTGAAAAGATTTTTAAAATTTTGAAACAAAATATAGATTTTTGAAAATTACGAAATGAAATTTCGAAGTTTTTTAAGAAAAATTTAAAAGTTTTTGATGATAACAACAAAAATTAAGAAATTTCAAATGATATTTTATTTTGAGAAATTAATTTTAAGTAAATATTCAAAAAGATTTCGAAATCTGTAAAATTTTAAGGCAATTGTTTGATTTTGCAGAATTTTCAATAAATTAAAAAAAAAATAGAATAAATATGAAAGGGTTTGTGAAAATTATAAAATTAAAAATGTTTAAAAGGCCTGAAAAGATTTAAAACTAATTTCAAGTTTGAAAAGATTTCAAAAACTTTTAAACAAAATATAGATTTTTGAAGTTTTCGGAATAAAATTTTGAATTTTTTTGAGAAATTTAAAATATTTGGAAATTAATAACAAAAATTTCTCAAATTTCTGAGAAAATTCCAAATTATTTTTATTCTTAGAAATTAATTTTGAGAGAATATTTAAAAAGATTTCGAAAAATTTAAAAAGATTTCTAAAATTGCCAAAAAAGCAGAATTATTATTTTTTTATTTTTTATTTTTTATTTATTATTATTATATTATCAATTATTTTGCAGAATTTTAAACTAATTTTAAAAAATCTAATCATTTTAAAAGTTATTAAAAATATTCAGAAATTTTAAGAATATTAAAAAATAAGAAAAGTTTGAAAAGATTTCGAAAGATTTGAAACAAAATTTAGATTTTTGAAGATTTTTGAAGATTTTGAAATAAAATTCTGATTTTTTTAAAGAATTTTGAAAGGTTTTGATGATAATAACAAAAATATCTTAAATTCCTGAGAAAACTTAAAATGTTTTTTTATTTTGACAAATTCATTTAGAGAGAATATTTAAAAGGATTTCCAAAATTGGCAAAAAAGGATCTGTAAGATTTTAAGGCAATTTTTTTTATTATGCAGAATTAAAAAAATGTAATCGAATAATTTTTAAATTTATTTGAAAGTTTCGAAGTTTTGAAAAGATTCAAAAATAATTTAAAGTTTGAAAAAATTTCATAAAATTTGAATTCTATAAGTTTTTACGAGATTAAAAATATTTCAAAATTCGAAAAGATTTCCAAAAATTTAGAAAATATTTTTAAATTTCTTGAAAACTTTAAGAATTCCTAAATATCGTTTAAACTAACTCAAATGTCTCCTCAAATTTTGCAAAATGTCAAAAAACCCAATTTTTTCCCAAAAAATTTTCCCAAAACCCGAAAGTTTATATTTTTTTAATAAAATTATAAATTTAGAAAAAATTCTAACCTCAAAAAAATTTTTTTCTTCAAATTTCTAATTTTACATTCATTTTCAAAATCTTTTTTGACCTTATTTGTCTTCCCAAAATTAATTTTTTTTACTATATCAAATTTCGAATTTTAAAAAATCGGGTTTTTCGATTCACCCTAATCTAATAGAGTCCAGAAAAAAAAATACTTTATAAAATCGTTTTTCCAGTCTGTTATAGAAGCTTAAAAGAAAAAGAAAACGTGACGAAAAAGCTCCTTGACTTTGTACATTCCTCAAGTGTCCAGTTGTATTCTCTCTTATATGTGAAAAGCAAAAAATGCAGTAAATATCCTAGATTTTTGACTAAATTATCAAAAATCTTAAGAAATTTAATCTTAAATAAAATTTTATGTGAAAAAAAAGCAATAACGCCTTTTAAATCCGCCAGGATTCGAACCCAGGACCTTCCTTATGCATACCAGTCGTCCGGTAGTCGACCTTTGTTTGCGGGACTGCTCTGCGAGCGAAAGGTTCTGGGCTCGAATCCCAGCGGAAAAATTACAATAAATTCTTGCAAGTCTGGTAAATTTTTAAAAATCATTTAAATAAATTCTTGCAGTTTCAGTAAATTTTAGAAACTCAAATTATAACAATTCCATCGAATTTCAGCAATTTGAATAAATTAATTTTAACTAAATTTAATTAAATTCCACTAAATTTTCGTTTTTGAAAAAATATTCTTGTTTATTAAATTTTGTTTATTAAATATTTATAGATAAATAAAAAATTGGATCTTGGACTACGATAAACAAAATTTCTAAGATCCTACCGATTAGCAGAAAATTTATCTAATTATCTACAGATTCCCGAAAATTAATATAAATTAGCAGGACATGAATTTGATTTAGGGGGAACCTTCCTACAGTGGATAATGCAACCTACAGTGGATAATCATTAATTAAGAGCACAAATAAAGGAAAAAATAATTTTTATTTCAATTTTTTAACAAGTATAGTGTGTTAATTAATAATTCAATTAAATTGATTATTTAAAATATATTATTATTTTTAATTAATGATTATCCACTGTAGGCCGCATTATCCACTGTAGGGAGGTTTCCCCTAGCCTTATAATAAATTAAATAAATTAAATAAAATAATTTTTTTTAATTTATCGATGAATCAAGTACTTACATTTTACAAAGAAAAGGGAAAAATAAGAAACATAGTCGCAAAAATTGAAAAAAAATTCAATACAAACTATTTTCAATGGAAAAGAAAGAACGCAAAGTTTGCTATGGGAATTTCGAGAGTCGAGGTCAAGATGGAATCTAAAAGTTTCATGTTTCATATTTAAAAAAATAATTTTTTCAAATATTGAAAGAAAATTTACTAAACTGATTTTTGTACATAAAGTATAGGGGGTACCTGCCTACAGTGGATAATGGAACCTACAGTGGATAATCATAAATTAAGAGCATAAATAAAATAAAAAAAATAATTTTAATTTCAATTAATGAACATTTATTGTTTATTAACTATTAATTAAATCACATTTTAGATATGTTAGTATTTTAAATAATGATTATCCACTGTGGGTTGCGTTATCCACTGTAGGCAGGTTACCCCTACTGATTATATTTTTCCTGCATAAAATATTTTCTACATAGAACAGAATTTAGACAAAATTTTTCCTACAGAAAATATTTTTTTCACAAAATTCTATACAAAATATTTTAAAAAGTTTCTAGTTTCAAATTTAATAACTTTAGATTTAAATAATTTTAATTGGTTCTAATATTTATTTAATATCTATTTTCCAAAATATTGAACATTTCAACCTCAATTGAAAAAAAAAATTTCAAAATCATATATAGGAATCTTGTTTTGTTTTTAATTTTCAATTTTTGATATAAATTTTTTATAAATTTTTATTTTGCAATTTTTATAATCTCAGAAATTTGGGTTTAAAAAAATTCAATTTAGTTTTCAATTTTGAATTGTCATATTTTAATCGCTTGATTTCAAAATTTTTGGAATTCTCAAGTTTTTAATTTTAAATTATTCAATTTTGAACGCTTTTAATTAGAAATAATAAAATATTAATTCATTTGAGTTTCAAATAATCAAATTTTCAAAATTATAATCTGAAAATATTCCATTTTTGAAATTGTCGTATTTTCGAAATATTAATCCGAATTTATCCAGTTTCAAGATTTTTGAATTCAAAATAAAATTGTCCAATTTTCCAAATTTTAGTCTGAAATTTTTTGATTAAAAATTTTTTAACTTCAAACACTTTCAATTTAAAATTAGTTAATTTTTTAAAAGCTTTCAATTCGAAATTATTAATATTGTTTCAATTTTTTTTTTTTTTTTGAGACCCTATTTTGTGTAGAAAAATATATATGGGGAACCTTCCTACAGTGGATAATAATTATTAAAAAATACTAATATATGTCAAATAATTATTTTAATTTAATAAATAATTTATAAACTATACGTGTTCATAAATTAAAATTAAAATTAATTTTTTTTATATTATTTGTGCTCCTAATTAGTGATTATCCACTGTAGGAAGTTTCCCCTAATAATATTATTATGTGTAAGATATATTATGTGTAGAGAACAAATAAAAATAATTAAATAAATAAATTCCGTATAGGATAAATTCTATGTAGAAAATATTTTGTATGAGAAATATAATCAGTATACTTTGTGTAAAATCTAGGGGAAACCTTCCTACAGTGGATAATCATTGATTAAAAGTACAAATAAAAAAATAAAAAATTTTTATTATCTATCAACTATTAATTAAATTAAATTGATTTTTTACATAATTAGTATTTTTAGTTAATGATTATCCACTGTAGGCCGCATTATCCACTGTAGGAAGGTTCCCCCTATTTTGGTAGTAACATCGTTTGCCCCTTATTTTTAAGGATTTATTGTTTAATAAAATAAATTTGAATAATTAATTTCTAAAATCGGCTTATAATTATTTTTAATAATTAATTTTTTAAATAAATTAACAGAAAGATTTTTTTCTTGATCAAGACTCTCTATCGTGATTTTCACTTATAAGAACCCACACATGCACTCATCCTTGAAATATCATTTTCGTACTTATTCGTAAGACACCGTACACAATAACTAGTAATAATACGACATTATTATGATATATTTATAAATTATAAGTATATGAAAATGTTAAGTATAGCATTTTTATGAAAAATAGCCTGTTTGAAATGTATGTAATTTTATTATCACCGGACGTAGTATTATTATCATCGCTCGGAGGAAAAAAAGCATATTTTATGATCTAAAATTTAATCGGTCAATGATAAAATTAAGGCCAGAGACTTAATTAATTAATTGAGGCTTCGAAAGTCTCGTTTACTCGGAAACTAAAAACTATTCAAAAATTCACAAATGTCACACATCCTTTTTTTTTAGTTTTAATCAGACTATTTATAGGGGGTACCTCGCTACAGTGGATAACGATTAATTAAGAGCTTAAATGAAAGAAAAATAATTAATTTTAATTCAGATTTATTAGAAAGTTTCAAATTTCTATTCAATTTCATTATTTTATATACATTAGCATTTTTAAATAATTATTATCCACTGTAGGTGGCGTTATCCACTGTGGGAAGGTTCCCCCCAGAAATGGAAAATTTTGTTATTTTAATTCGAGAACTTTCTTCCTTTTTAGGAACCATTTTTAACAACAAAAAATAGTTTCTAGTTTCTGACTTAAGAATCACATAAGTGCGTAATAATTTTAAAAAATGTGTCGCACCGAATAATATTACGTAGAAAAAAATGCTAAGGAAAAAAATTGTAAACTAATTTCAATTTTGAAACGGAAGTCGAAGTATTTTTTTAAAGAAACGGAATCTGTGAAATAATTGACCACTCTGGATCGAAAATTCGAAAAAAAAAAACTTGATCTGAATAATTAGAAATATAAAAAAAAAATTTAGGAATTCTGAATCTTAAAACGAAAGAGGGTCAAATTTCACTTTTCTTTATTTTTACAAATTAAATCTTTTTTCTACTTTTCTAGTTTTATTCCAATTTTGTAGATTATTGAAGTAATAGAAAATTTATACTTAATCGGTTAATTTCTAGTCAAATCTGTACTTATTTTTTAAATTATTTATTTTATTGTCGCTTTGATATTACGCAACTAAAATGGACAAAATGTAAATAAACGCGACACGCCCGTATGAAAAAAATGGTGAAGCTGAACTAAATTTAAATGGGATTGCTAACTAGTTGCCAGTTTATTAAATATTAACTAATGAGGATTTTTTTTAGTCAAAATCCGATCAGAATTTTAATTATAGGGGAAACCTTTCTACAGTGGATAATGCAACCTACAGTGGATAATCATTAATTAAGAGCACAAATAAAAGAAAAAATAATAATTTTTATTTCAATTTTTGAACACGTGGAGTGCATTAACAATTAATTAAATTAAATTTTTTTTTATACATATTAGTATTTTTAATTAATGATTATCCACTGTAGGCCGCATTATCCACTTTAGCGAGGTTTCCCCTATAAGAAAAATATCTTGTGCAGAAAGAATTTCTTGCACTCGGAATTAAAATTCTTCGAAAATTTCGAATTCAATCGAAATTAATTTTTTTTATTAGTAAATTTTAGCAACCCCATGGTGATTTATACCTACTTCCGGCATGACTAAATGTGTAACGACACAACAATAATTATGTATATTAATGTGTATTTGTTAAGATGCATTCCTTGTAATAAAAGTATGACACAAAAATTGGTGTAATTTTATTTGTTTAATTTCAACTAGCAATTTTAAATTGTAGGGGGAACCTGCCTACAGTGGATAATGGAACCTACAGTGGATAATCATGAATTAAGAGCACAAATAAAATAGAAAAGATTATTTTCAATTTTAATTTATGAAAACGTATAGTTTATTAACTATCAATTAATTTAAATTAATTATTTTAAATATATTAGTATTTTTAATTAATGACTATCCACTGTAGGGAGGTTCCCCTTACTTTTTGATCACTTTAAAAAATCATTATTTGAAAGGCATGGTTTTTTTTATTTAAAATGCTTTTTCTCTGATTAAATCTTCTGAATTCCTCCGAATTCCGTGATATAACTGAATTCCTTGAAATATTTGAAAATTTGCGGAATTCCCTGAATTCTCGGAATTCATTTAATCATCTGAATTACTTAAATTCATATAATTCCCTGAATTTCGAAAATTTCCTGAAATCTGAGAAGTCCCTGAATGATGCGAAGAATTCAGAAGAATTGAAGAAATTCAGCGATTTCAGAGAATTCAGAATATTTTAAGAATTCCGAGGAATTCAGACAAATGGTAGGAATTCAGAAATTTTAAAAAATTTAGAATATTCATGGAATCCAGGAAATTTAGAGAATTTCCGGAATTCTTGAAGTATTCTGAATCCAGGGAATTCAAGGAGTTAAGGAAATTGCAAGAATTTTAGGAATTCAGGGGATTCAGAGAATTAAAGAAATTTCAAGAATTCAGAATTTTTCAGAAATTCAGGGAATTCAGAGCTTTCAAGGATTTCAGAGAATTTAAGGAATTCAAAGAAGAATTTAGGGAATTCGAAAATTAAGAGAATTCGGAATATTCAAAGAATTCAGGAAATTTCAGGGATTTCCAAGCATTTAGGTAATTCAAAAAATTCAGAGAATTTCAGAAATTAAAAATATTCGAAGAATTCAAGGAATGCAGAATATTCTAGGATTTCAGGGAATTCAAGGAATTCGGACATTTTCCAAAATTTAGAAAATTCAAGGAATTTAAAGAATTTATAATATTCAAGGAATTTAAGAAATTCCGAATATTCCAGAAATTCAGGGAATTCCGAATATTCCAGAAATTCAGGGAATTCAAAATATTCAAGGGATTCCGGGATTTCAGCATATAGTAGAAATTTGGGACATTTATCATTTTCAAGGATTTCAGCGAATTTCAAAGCATTCATGTAATTAAAGGAATTCAAAGAATTCACAAAATTTCAGGAATTCTGAACTTTTAAAGAATTCAGAAAGTTTAGAATATTTAAGGATTTCAGGAAATTTAGAATATTCAAGGATTTTATAATTTTCAGGAAATTCAAAATATTCATTTTAAGGAATTCAGAGAATTTCAGAGATTTCAGAGCATTAAGGGAATTTCAAGGAATTCATGAAATGGAAGTAATTTATGCAAGAAATTCAGAGAATTTCAAAAAATTCATGTTATTAAGGGAATTCGTGAAATTTAACGAACTTAAGGAGTTCGCCGAATTCTGAAATTCAGAGACATTAAGGATCTCAGAGAATTTGAAGAATTCAGAGAATTCCGAATATTCAAGAACTTCAGGATATTTAAGGGATTCAAGGATTTCAGGAAATTCAGTGAATTTTAGAGCATTTAGGTAATTTAGGGAATTCAGAGAATTCAACGAATTTCAGGAATTCAGAGAATTCAACGAATTCCAGGAATTCAGAGAATTCAACGAATTTCAGGAATTCAGAGAATTCAATGATTTTCAGGGAATTCAGCGAATTTCAAGGATTTCAGAACATTTGGGTAATTCAAGGAATTCAGAGAATTTAAAAGGATTACAGGAATTCCGAACTTTGAAAGAATTTAGGAAATTTAAAAAATTTAGGGATTTCAGGAAATTTCTAATATTCAAGAATTTTAAAAATTTCAGATTAATTAGAGAATTCACAGAATTAAAATAGTCAAGGAATTCAGAGAATTTTAAACACTTAGAGAATTTATGAAATTCGAGGAATTCAGAGAATTTATGAAATTTCAGAACTTCAAAAGAATTCATGAAACTGAAGTAATTTATTTAGGAGATTTAGAGAATTCAAATAATTTTAGTAATTCAGAGAAATCAAGGAATTCAGAGAATGCAAGGGATTCAAGGAATTCAGAGAATTCAAGAAATTCAAGGAACTCAGAGAATACACGGAGTTCAGAGAATTCAAGGAATTCAGAGAATGCGAGGATTTAGAGAATTCAAGGAATTCAGAGAAGTCAAGGTATTCAGGTAATTCAGCATATTCAACAAATTCAAGGATTTTTGGGAATTCAGAAAATTTCAGGGATTTTAGAGCATTTAGGGAATTAGAGGAATTCATGAAATTGGAATAATTTATTCAAGGAATTCAGAGAATTTCACAAATATCATTGCATCAGGGAATTCATTAAGCTTAAGGAATTAACGCAGTTCAGAGAATTCTGGAATTCAAGGAATTCAGAGAATTCAAGGAATTCAAGGATTTCAGGAAATTTAGCGAATTTCAGAGCATTTTGGTAATTCAAGGAATTCAGAGAATTCGACGAATTCCAGCAATTCAGAGAATTCGACGAATTCCGGCAATTCAGAGAATTCAACGAATTTCAGGGAATTCAGCGAATTTCAAGGATTTCAGAACATTTGGGTAATTCAAGGAATTCAGAGAATTTAAAAGGATTTCAGGAATTCTGAACTTTAAAAGAATTTAGGAACTTTAGAAAATTTAAGGATTTTAGGAAATTTCTAATATTCAAGGATTTGAAAAATTTCAGAGAATTCAAGGAATTCAAAATATTAGGCAAATTCAAGGATTTTAGGTAAATTAGAGAATTTCAGGGATTTTAGAACCTGAATTCTCTAAGTAGAGAATTCACAGAATTGAAATATGTATTCAAGGAATTCAGGGAATTCAAAGAATTCAGGGAACTTCAGGAATTCTGAACTTTGAAAGAATTCAAGAAATTTAGAATATTTAAGGATTTTAGCAAATTTCTAATATTCAAGGATTTCAAAAATTTCATAGAATTCAAGGAATTCAGAATACTCCACAAATTCAGAGCATTTAGGAAATTCAAGGTATTCAGAGAATTTCAGAAATTTCGTAGCATTGAGGAATTCATGATATTTAAGCAATTTACGGAGTTCAGAGAATTCTGGAATTCAGAGAATTCTAGATTTTCGAGCATTTAGGTAATTCAAAGAATTTCAGGAATTCTGAACTTCAAAAGAATTTAGGAAATTCATAATATTTGAGGATTTCAGGAAATTTAGAATGTTCAAGGATTTAAAAAAATTTTGAGAACTCCAGGAATTCAGGATATTCAACAAATTCAAGGAGTTTGGGGAATTCAGAGAATTTCAGAGCATTCATCAACTTCAAGGAATTTAGTGAATTCACAGAATTCAAATATTAAAGTAATCTAGGGAATTCAGAGAATTTCAGAGATTTAGAGCATTCATGAAATTCAAGAAATTTAGAAAATTCCGAATATTCTAGAATATCTGGATATTTAGGGATTTCAGGAAATTCAGTGAATTTCAAGGATTTGAGAGCATTCAGGTAATTCAAGGAATTCAGAGAATTCAAAGAATTTCAGGAATTCTGAACTTTAAGCAAATTCGGGAAATTTAGAATATTTAAGGATCTCAGGAAATTTAGACTATTCAAGGATTTTCAAAATGTCAGAGAATTCAAGAAATTCAGAATATTCGAAAAATTCAAAGATTTTAGGAAATTCAGAGAGTTTCAGGGATTTTAGAGCATTTAGGGAATTTAAGGAATTCATGAAATTGATGTAATTTATCCAAGGAATTCAGATAATTTCAGAGCATTTAGGAAATTACGAAGTTCAGAGGATTCTGAAATTCAAGAAATTCAGATAATTCAAGGAATTCAGGGAATTCAGAATATTCAACAAATTCAAGGATTTTAGGGAATTCCAAGAATTTCAGGGATTTAAGAGCCTGAATTCTCTAATTAGAGAATTCACAGATTTAAAAAATTCAAGGAATTCAGAGAATTTCGAAGATTTGAGAGCATGAAATCCTTAATCAGAAAATTCACAGAATTAAAATATTCAAGGAATTCAGAGAATTTCAAACATTTAGAGAATTTATGAAATTCAAGGGATTCCAAGAATTTTAGGAATTTAGAGAAGTCTAGGAATTCAGAGAATTCAAGAAATTCAAGAATTCGGAGAATTCAGGGAGTTCAGAGAATTCTCTGAATTCCTAGAATACTAGGAATTCAGAGAATTCAGAGAAGTTAAGGTATGCAGGTAATTCAGAATATTCAACAAATTCAAGGATTTTTGGGAATTCAGAAAATTTCAGGGATTTCAGAGCATTTAGGGAATTAGAGGAATTCATGAAATTGGAATAATTTATTCAAGGAATTCAGAGAATTTCCGGCATTCTTGAAATATTCTGAATTCGGGGAATTCAAGGAGTTAAGGAAATTCCAAGAATTTTACGAAATTTAGGGGATTCAAAGAATTAAAGAAATTTCAAGAATTCAGAATTTTCCAGAAATTCAGGGAATTCAGAACTTTCAAGGATTTCAGAGAATTTAAGGAATTAAAAGAAGTCCAAATATTCATATTCAAAGATTTCAGCTAATTCAGATGATTTGAGAGTATTCAGGGAATTCGAAAATCAAGAGAATTCAAAATATTTAAAGAATTCAGAGAAATCACGGAATTCAGAGAATTTCAGGGATTTTCGAGCATTTAGGTAATTCAAGTAATTCAGAGAATTCAAAGAATTCAGGAAATTCCAAAAAATTGAGGAATTCAGATATGTTCAACAATTTAGAGAATTCAAGAAATTTAAGGAATTCAGAATATTCAAGAATTCAGGGAATTCAGGAAATTCAGCATATACAAGGAATTCAGAATATTCAAGAAAGTCAGAGGATTTAGGGAATTTAGGAAATTACAAGAATTCAGAATATTCCAGGATTTCAGGGAAATCAAGGAATTCGGACATTTTCAGAAATTTAAAAAATTCAAGGAATTCAAAGAATTCATAATATTCAAGGAATTTAAGAAATTCAGGGAATTCAAAGAATTTCAGGAATTCTGAACTTTCAAAGAATTCAGGAATTCTGAACTTTCAAAGAATTCAGGAAATTTAGAAAATTTAAGGATTTCAGGAAATTTCTAATATTCAAGGATTCAAAAAATTTCAGATAATTCAAGGAATTCAGAGAATTCAAGGAATTCAGGGAATTCAGAATATTGAGCAAATTCGGGGATTTTAGAACCTGAATTCTCTAATTGGAGAATTCACAGAATTAAAAGAGAATTCAGAGCATTAAAAGGGAATTCAGAGAATTCAGGAAATTTCAGGAATTCTGAGCTTTAAAAGAATTCAAGAAATTTAGAATATTTAAGGATTTTAGCAAATTTCTAATATTCAAGGATTTTTAAAATTTCAGAGAATTCAAGGAATTCAGAATATTCCACAAATTCAAGGATTTTAGGGAATTCAGAGAATTGCAGAGATTTCAGAGCATTAAGGGAATTCAAAGAATTCATGAAATCGAAGTAATTTATTGAAGGAATTCAGAGAATTTCTGAAATTGCATGTTATTAGGGGAATTCATGAAATTTAAGGAACTTAAGGAGTTCACGGAATTCTGAAATCCAGAGACATTAAGGATCTCAGAGAACTTAAAGAATTCAGAGACGTCCGAATATTTAAGAATTTCAGGATATCCAAGGAATTCATGGATTTCAGGTATTGCAGGTAATTCAGCGAATTTCATAGCATTTAGGTAATTTAGGAAATTCAGAGAATTCAACGAATTCCAAGAATTCAGAAAATTCGACGAATTTCAGGGAATTCAGTGAATTTCAAGGATTTGAGAGCATTTAGGTAATTCAAGGAATTCAGAGAATTTAAAGATTTTTGGGAATTCTGAACTTTAAAAGAATTTAGGAAATTTAGACTATTCAAGGATTTTCAAACTTTCAGAGAATTCAAGGAATTCTGGGAATTCAGAATATTCGAAAAATTCCATGATTTAGGAAATGCAGAGAATTTCAGGGATTTTAGAGCATTTAGAGAACTTAAGGAATTCATGAAATTTAAGCAATTTATCCAAGGAATTAAGAAAATTTCCGAGCATTTAGAAAATTACGAATTTCAGAGAATTCTGGAATTCAGAGAATTCTGAATAATCAAATAATTCTGGATATTCAATAAATTCAAGGATTTCAGGGAATTTTACGATTTTCAAGGAATTCATTAAACATAAGGAATTTACGGTGTTCAGAGAATTCTGGAATTCAAAGAATTCGAGGAATTCGGGAAATTCAGAGAATTTCAGAGATTTAAGAGCCTGAATTCTCTAATTAGAGAATTCACAGAATTAAAATATTCAAGGAATTCACAAAATTTCAAACATTTAGGGAATTTATGGAATTCAAGGGATTCAGAGTATTTAGGAAATTTCAGAACTTTAAGGGAATTCATGAAATTAAAGTAATTTATTTCACAGATTCAGAGAATTCAAATAATTTTAGTAATTCAGAGAAATCAAGGATTTCAGAGAATTCAAGGAATTCAGATAATTCTAGGAATTCAGAGAATTCGAGGAGTTCAGAGAATTCAAGGAATTCAGAGAATTCAAGGAATTCAGAGAAGTCAAGGCATTTAGGTAATTCAGAATATTCAACAAATTCAAGGATTTTTGGGAATTGAGACAATTTCAGGGGTTTTAGAGCATTTAGGAAATTAGAGGAATTCATGAACTCGGAATATTTTATTCAAGGAATTCAGAGAATTTCAAAAATTTCATAGCATCAGAGAATTCATTAAACTTAAGGAATTTACGCAGTTCAGAGAATTCTGAAATTCAAGGAATTCAGAGAATTATCTAATTAGAGAATTCACAGAACTAAAATATTCCAGGAATTCAGAGAATTTCAAAGATTTCGAGAGGTTTTGAAATTCGAGGAATTCAAAGAATTTATGAAATTTCAGAACTTTAAAGGAATTCATGAAATTGAAGTAATTTTTTTTAAGAGATTAAGAGAATTCAAATAATTTTAGTAATTCAGAGAAATCAAGGATTTCAGAGAATTAAAGGAACTCAGAGAATTCAGAATATTCAACAAATTTAAGAATTTTTGGGAATTTAGAGAATGTCAGGGATTTTAGAGCTTTTAGGGAATTAGAGGAATTCATGAAATTGAAGTAATTTATTTAAGGAATTCAGAAAACTTCACAAATATCATAGCATCGGGGAATTCATTAAACTTAAGGAATTCAGAGAATTCAAGAAACTCAAGGATTTCAGAGAATTCAGAGAATTCAAGGAATTCAGATAATTCAACGAATTCAAGGAATTCAGATAATTCAACGAATTCAAGGAATTCAGAGAA
>CAKNXH010069618.1:0-19413 GCA_932178445.1 Andricus quercusramuli
CGCTATTTATTGATTATTTATTTCTGATGCATATAAATTTTGTTCTTCACAAGTCAGTATTACACTCAGATTTTTTAACATTTTTACAACAACATTCGAAGGTCGCTCAAGGCCATTTCAGAGGAAAAATGGACATTCTTAATTAAATTGACGCTATTTATTGATTATTAATTCCTGATGCGTATTATTTTTGTTCTTTACAAGTCAATGTTGCACTCAGATTTTTTCCCAGATTCTGACAATAACATTCAAAGGTCGCTCAAGGCCATTTCAAGGTCAATTCGATTAAATTTTCTCTTATTGTTTTTTGAGAAACAGTGTCAACTTATTCATTGCGGCGAAAAATTACTCAAAAGGTTTAATAGCTGCGTGTCATATTACGTTAAGGTCATTCAAGGTCATTTTGTGAAAAATAGTCATTCAAATAAATTTTCTTTTTCATCGTAGTTATTTTTTTGCTTATTCCGCTTTAAATCAAAAATAGAAAATATTAAAAACAGTAGGATTCAGTTGGCGATCAACTACCATCTAGTATGCAAGTGTTACCTCGGTTTTTTTATTATCACTACTTACAAAAAGCTCATTTTTCCAAAATGACCTTGAATGTCCTTCAGATAATGGGACAATCATTTATCAAGCAACTTGACTAATTTTTTCCGAAATGAATGAATTGACACTGCTTCTCTATAGAAAAAAAAGAAAATTCAATTGAATCAACATTTCATTCAAAAAATGACCTTGAGCAACCTTTTCATGTCATTGTGAAAGTCTGAAAAAATGCTGAATACAATATTGACTTGTAAAGGACAAGATTCATACGCATCAGAAATCAATAATCAATAAATAGCGTCAATGTAATTAAGAAAGGCCATTTTTGCCCTGAAATGACCTTGAGCGACCTTGGAATGTTATTGTAGAAATCTTAGAAAAAATCTGAGCGCAAAACTGAATTGCAAGGAACACAATTCTCGCGGCCCAGAAATGAATTATCAATAAATAGCGTCAATTTAATTAGGAATGGCCATTTTTGCCCTAAAATGACCTTGAGCGACCTCTAAATATTTTTTTTAAATTCTGCAACCAATCAGAAGTCATTCTCTCAGCAAGGGGTGCCAAGTTGAATTAGAAAAAAAATCTTCCTAGTATATAATTTATAGTTAGTAATTAGTAATTAGTAATTAGTAATTAGTAATTAGTAATTAGTCATATATTTCACAAATTCAAGTTTAACGAGAAAAATATTGCAATTACAGGTAAAGTGGAAATGATTACTGGCGTGGGAAAAGCGATGCCTGCAGATCTCGCCCAGTGGGGAAATCCAAACAGACCAATCGTCCAAAGTGGAATTTTCGGTCGCTACATGGTCAGTCCTTCGAATGAGGCGCTATTCGTCCTGAATGGTGAAACTCGAACAGTAAATTGTGAGATTGGAGGATTGACACATCCCGGAATGGTAGTCTGGTTCACCGTTTCTCTACACTAAGAAAAAAGAATGGGAATTTTCGAAAATATCGTCGCAAGTACTGTAAGACGGGGCAAAGCGGGACAAACAGCGGGTAAAGTGGGACACACGAAATCTTGAATTTTGCGAATTATATGGAATTTTCTGGCGGAAATTTGCTTTCTTTGAATTAAAAGCGGGTGTTCCGCTTTACCCCGCATGTCCCGCTTTACCCCACATTTCCCGTTTATCCAACAATTTAGTTACCAAAGAGTAAATTTCCCGAAATTGGCAACCAGATTTGCTTTCTCGTATTGAGCAAAATTCAATATAAGCGAACAAAAAAAAAACATCTAAAAAAAAGGAAATTGAGAGACAATCCCTAAAGAGTTTTATGTTGCAGACCTCGCACTCAACATAATAAAAAATATTAATTCTAATAAAAAAAGATGAGTTTTCTACAAAACAGTTAAATTTTCAACCAAATAGTTGAATTTTCGATCAAAAAAAAATAAATTTTTAAGACAGAAGATTAATTTTCTACTAAGAAAAAATTAATTCTCTTCAAAACTTGTGAATTATTAACCAAATGTTTAAATTTTCAACCATGAAAGAGCAGAAATTAATGAAAAATAATTAACATCAATTGAAATTAACATTATATTAAATTTAAATTATTATTATTTTAATTAATTATAATTCGTCATAAATGGTTTTGAATTGTTGAAAATTTAATATTCTACGAGAAAAAACAAATTTCGAACAAAAAATATACATTTTGCAACTAAATAGTTTAACCAAAAATGCAGTGGTTAAATTTTCAATTCCAAAAAAAAATAATTTTTAACCAAAAATAAAAAAAGAGTTTCCAACTAAATTTGTAAATCTTCAACCAAAAAAATTAACTTTTAAGAAAACAATTCAACTTTTAACCAAGGAATATTTTTGACTAAAAAAAGTATTTTAGAACCAAATAGTTAAATTTGCAACAAAAGAAATTAATTTTTAACAAAAAAGATGAATTTTCAACCAAGAAGATTAAATTTCTACCAGAAAATACAAATTTTCAACAAAATACATGAATATGAATTTTCAACCAAATAATTTTTCAGTTTAAAAAATTAATTTTCAACTAAATGAATTTTCAATCAAATAGTTGAATTTTCAACTGAAAAAGATAAATTTTCAATTAAAAATGGAATATTTCAGTTTTTTGTAAAAAAAATTAATCTAAAAAAAACTAATTTTCAACCAAATAAATTAATTTTAAACTAAATAGTTGAGTTTTTAACTAAAAAAGATAAATTTTCCATCAAAAATGCATTTTCCACCTAAAAAGATGAATTTTCAACAAATTATATAAATTTTAAACCAAAGTTATTAATTTTTGAGCAAAAAAATTAATTTTCAAAAAATTGGATGAATTTTCAATCAAATAGTTCGAACAGTGGATATTATGTCAGTTCAAATTTTATTTTTTTAATTTTTAATTTGTACTTTTTCGCTTCTAAAAGTTTTTAACTAAATAGTTTAATTTTTAAATTGAGAAAGTTCAATTTTTAGCAAAAAATACATTAGTTTAATTTCAGTTGAAGACTTAATTTTCAATACAAAAAAGAATTTTTTTACAAAATAATTTAATTTTGTATCAAATAGTTAAATTTTCCACCAAATTGTTGAATTTTCAAGCCAGAAAGGGGAATTTTCTTGAATATAGTTGAATTTTTAAACCGAGAATATAAACTTTTAACGAATAAGTTAATTTTTAACCAATTACTCGAATTTTCAACAAAATAGTTAAATTTTCGGTAAAAAAAAAATTAATTTTTATCTACAAATAAAAAACTAATTTTTAACTAAAATTGTGAATCTGCGACAAAAAATGAACTTTTAGAATAGGAGTTCACTTAATTTTCAATTAAAAAAAAAATTTTACATAACAATTTAATTTTGTAACAAATAGTTCAATTTTCTACCAAATTATTGAATTCTTAAGCCAAATAGGTACATTTTTTCAAAACAGATGAATTTTTAATTCGAGAATATAAATTGTTAACAAAAAAGTCATTTTTCAATTAGTCATTTGAATTTTTAACAAAATAGTTAAATTTTCAGTTGACAAAAATAATAATTTTTAACCAAAAATAAGAAACTATTTTTCAACAAAATACTTGAATCTTCAACTAAAATGAATTAATTTCCAACCAAAAAATTGATATTCTATCAAAAAATACCAATTTTCAACAAAATGCATAAATTTTCCACCAAATAGTTCAATTTGCTAATAAGTAGTTAAATTTTCAACCAAAAATAGGAATTTTCTAAAAAATAGTTGAATTTTCAACAAAAAAGTTCATTTACAACCGAAATAGATTAATTTTCAACCAGACAGTTGTTGAATAATTATTGTTTAACAAAATAGTTAAATTAAAAAAAAAATTTGTTAGTCAAGAAAGAAAGAAAATCTCAATCAAATTGTTGAATTTTCATAAAATTATCGATTTTTGAACAGAATAATTCAATTTTCAACCAAATAATAAAAATCATCAAAAAAAAATTCTTATCCAAAATTTTAAATCTATTGAGCTTAAAAAACTGGAAATTTTGTTTAAAAAAATTAATTTATTTTTCCACTGCACACTTTTAAATTCGGACTAGGGGCATCCCCCCTACAGTGGATAATTCAACCTACAGTGGATAATCATTAATTGAGAGCGCAAATAAAAAAAATTGATTTTAATTTTAATTTATAAACTCGAATAGTGTATTAATTATTAATTAAAATTATTTATTTATTTTAAATGTATTAGTATTTTCAATTAATGATTATCCACTGTAGGTTAAATTATCCACTGTAGGCAGGTTCCCCCTAAACATAAGTTTAGTATTTGGAAAATTTTTACTTTTTTATTTATTTTTTTTTTATTATAATTTTTTACTATTTTCCAAATTTGTGACACTATTTGCACTATTTTTGAACTCTGAAGTGAGTCCGAGGCCGAATTTTCGAATTAAAAATTTTTCACAGAATCCAATTTCCTCTGCAATTTAAAAAGTTCAGGTAGAAACAAATGGTTCCGGGGAAACTCGAAACTTGGAAATACTGAATTTCTTGAAAATATTTGACTTCTTATACTTCTAAAGCTCAGGGAGAAAATCCATCTTCATGAGAAATTCAGATAGAAGCTTCTTTAGGGAAATAAATTGTCGAAGAAACTCTAGAGTCTTTTCTGAGGATTTTCAAATGTGAATTTTCGCACGATACGAGAATGCGTTTTTGAAGGTTTTATTTTCTTGAGAAATTTTCAGTCTAAGGGTAGGAAAAATCGCGAGACCAAGATCCACATTTTTCCAGAATTCGTGTAAATATTTAAAAATAAAAAAAAAGTTCAAAAACTTGTAAATCTATTGTAGGGTAGGGGGAACCTTCTACAGTGGATAATAATTAAGAGCAAAAATAAAAATTAAAAATAAATTTATTTCAATTTATGTATAGTGTATTAACAATTAATTAAATTAAATTGATTATTTTACATATATTAGTATTTTTAATTAATTATCCACTGTAGACCGCATTATCCTCTGTAGGGAGGTTACCCCTAAAAAATTTTAGAAATTAATTATTTAATTCATTCAAATTTAAAATTATTATTAATTAATTAATTTGGTTAGCAAAATGCATGTAAGTAAAATTTTATTTGGGGGAAACCTGCCTACAGTGGATAATGGAACATACAGTGGATAATAATAAATTAAGAGCACAAATAACAGAAAAATAATTAATTTCAATTTTAATCTATTAAGAAGTTTATCAACTATTAATTAAATTAAATTAACTATTTTACACATATTAGTATTTTTAATTAATGATTATCCACTGTAGGTTGCATTATCCACTGTAGGCAGGTTCCCCTAAAAACAATTTTTAAATCTACAGTGATAACGAAAATTTTATTCAGCTATTTGAGTCTTTTCTACTAGTAAAAATAGATTAGAAAAAAATTTTATGAGCGTAGAAAATCATAAATTTAAATACAGCAAATTTTTTTGGAAATGATTTTTATGATTTTTTAAATTATATTTTTTCAGTTGACTTAAAAATGTCTTCTATATTTGAGAGTTTATTACTAGAAAAAATACACTAAAAAAAAAAGTGAAAACAGTTTTTAAAAATTATTTTTTTTTTTTTCGGAAAAGAGGCTGTCGCTTTTTGTGAAAAATTGATTTTTAAATAAAATTCAAAAAGATTTCAAAAAATTTCAACTCAAATAATGCTTGAAGATATTTAAAAATTTTCGAGAAACTAATTTATTGAGAACATTTAAAAAGATTTCGAAACATTTCAAAATTCAAAAAAAAAATTTTATTTAACAGAATGTTAAAGAAATTTAAAAAAAAATCGAATCATTTTAAATTTATTGAAAAGGTTTAGAAAATTTTGAAAGATTCAAAAATAATTTAAAGTTTGAAAAGATTTTTAAAATTTTGAAACAAAATATAGATTTTTGAAAATTACGAAATGAAATTTCGAAGTTTTTTAAGAAAAATTTAAAAGTTTTTGATGATAACAACAAAAATTAAGAAATTTCAAATGATATTTTATTTTGAGAAATTAATTTTAAGTAAATATTCAAAAAGATTTCGAAATCTGTAAAATTTTAAGGCAATTGTTTGATTTTGCAGAATTTTCAATAAATTAAAAAAAAAATAGAATAAATATGAAAGGGTTTGTGAAAATTATAAAATTAAAAATGTTTAAAAGGCCTGAAAAGATTTAAAACTAATTTCAAGTTTGAAAAGATTTCAAAAACTTTTAAACAAAATATAGATTTTTGAAGTTTTCGGAATAAAATTTTGAATTTTTTTGAGAAATTTAAAATATTTGGAAATTAATAACAAAAATTTCTCAAATTTCTGAGAAAATTCCAAATTATTTTTATTCTTAGAAATTAATTTTGAGAGAATATTTAAAAAGATTTCGAAAAATTTAAAAAGATTTCTAAAATTGCCAAAAAAGCAGAATTATTATTTTTTTATTTTTTATTTTTTATTTATTATTATTATATTATCAATTATTTTGCAGAATTTTAAACTAATTTTAAAAAATCTAATCATTTTAAAAGTTATTAAAAATATTCAGAAATTTTAAGAATATTAAAAAATAAGAAAAGTTTGAAAAGATTTCGAAAGATTTGAAACAAAATTTAGATTTTTGAAGATTTTTGAAGATTTTGAAATAAAATTCTGATTTTTTTAAAGAATTTTGAAAGGTTTTGATGATAATAACAAAAATATCTTAAATTCCTGAGAAAACTTAAAATGTTTTTTTATTTTGACAAATTCATTTAGAGAGAATATTTAAAAGGATTTCCAAAATTGGCAAAAAAAGGATCTGTAAGATTTTAAGGCAATTTTTTTTATTATGCAGAATTAAAAAAATGTAATCGAATAATTTTTAAATTTATTTGAAAGTTTCGAAGTTTTGAAAAGATTCAAAAATAATTTAAAGTTTGAAAAAATTTCATAAAATTTGAATTCTATAAGTTTTTACGAGATTAAAAATATTTCAAAATTCGAAAAGATTTCCAAAAATTTAGAAAATATTTTTAAATTTCTTGAAAACTTTAAGAATTCCTAAATATCGTTTAAACTAACTCAAATGTCTCCTCAAATTTTGCGAAATGTCAAAAAACCCAATTTTTTCCCAAAAAATTTTCCCAAAACCCGAAAGTTTATATTTTTTTAATAAAATTATAAATTTAGAAAAAATTCTAACTTCAAAAAAATTTTTTTCTTCAAATTTCTAATTTTACATTCATTTTCAAAATCTTTTTTGACCTTATTTGTCTTCCCAAAATTAATTTTTTTTACTATATCAAATTTCGAATTTTAAAAAATCGGGTTTTTCGATTCACCCTAATCTAATAGAGTCCAGAAAAAAAAATACTTTATAAAATCCTTTTTCCAGTCTGTTATAGAAGCTTAAAAGAAAAAGAAAACGTGACGAAAAAGCTCCTTGACTTTGTACATTCCTCAAGTGTCCAGTTGTATTCTCTCTTATATGTGAAAAGCAAAAAATGCAGTAAATATGCTAGATCTTTGACTAAATTATTAAAAATCTTAAGAAATTTAATCTTAAATAAAATTTTCTGTGAAAAAAAAGCAATAGCGCCTTTTAAATCCGCCAGGATTCGAACCCAGGACCTTCCTTATGCATACCAGTCGTCCGGCAGTTGACCTTTCGTTTGCGGGACTGCTCTGCGAGCGAAAGGTCCTAGGCTCGAATCCCAGCGGAGCAATTACAATAAATTCGTGCAAATCTGGTAAATTTTTAAAAATCATTCAAATAAATTCTTGCAGTTTCAGTAAATTTTAGAAACTCAAATAAATTCTAGCAATTCCATCGAATTTCAGCAATTTGAATTATTTAATTTTAACTAAATTTAATCAAATTCCACTAAATTAAAGTTTTTGAAAAAATATTCTTGTTTATTAAATTTTGTTTATTAAATATTTATAGATAAATAAAAAATTGGATCTTGGACTACGATAAACAAAATTTCTAAGATCCTACCGATTAGCAGAAAATTTATCTAATTATCTACAGATTCCCGAAAATTAATATAAATTAGCAGGACATGAATTTGATTTAGGGGGAACCTTCCTACAGTGGATAATGCAACCTACAGTGGATAATCATTAATTAAGAGCACAAATAAAAGAAAAAATAATTTTTATTTCAATTTTTTAACAAGTATAGTGTGTTAATTAATAATTCAATTAAATTGATTATTTAAAATATATTATTATTTTTAATTAATGATTATCCACTGTAGGCCGCATTATCCACTGTAGGGAGGTTTCCCCTAGCCTTATAATAAATTAAATAAATTAAATAAAATAATTTTTTTTAATTTATCGATGAATCAAGTACTTACATTTTACAAAGAAAAGGGAAAAATAAGAAACATAGTCGCAAAAATTGAAAAAAAATTCAATACAAACTATTTTCAATGGAAAAGAAAGAACGCAAAGTTTGCTATGGGAATTTCGAGAGTCGAGGTCAAGATGGAATCTAAAAGTTTCATATTTCATATTTAAAAAAATAATTTTTTCAAATATTGAAAGAAAATTTACTAAACTGATTTTTGTACATAAAGTATAGGGGGTACCTGCCTACAGTGAATAATGGAACCTAGAGTGGATAATCATTAATTAGGAGCATAAATAAAATAAAAAAAATAATTTTAATTTCAATTAATGAACATTTATTGTTTATTAACTATTAATTAAATCACATTTTAGATATGTTAGTATTTTAAATAATGATTATCCACTGTGGGTTGCGTTATCCACTGTAGGCAGGTTACCCCTACTGATTATATTTTTCCTGCATAAAATATTTTCTACATAGAACAGAATTTAGACAAAATTTTTCCTACAGAAAATATTTTTTTCACAAAATTCTATACAAAATATTTTAAAAAGTTTCTAGTTTCAAATTTAATAACTTTAGATTTAAATAATTTTAATTGGTTCTAATATTTATTTAATATCTATTTTCCAAAATATTGAACATTTCAACCTCAATTGAAAAAAAAATTTCAAAATCATATATAGGAATCTTGTTTTGTTTTTAATTTTCAATTTTTGATATAAATTTTTTATAAATTTTTATTTTGCAATTTTTATAATCTCAGAAATTTGGGTTTAAAAAAATTCAATTTAGTTTTCAATTTTGAATTGTCATATTTTAATCGCTTGATTTCAAAATTTTTGGAATTCTCAAGTTTTTAATTTTAAATTATTCAATTTTGAACGCTTTTAATTAGAAATAATAAAATATTAATTCATTTGAGTTTCAAATAATCAAATTTTCAAAATTATAATCTGAAAATATTCCATTTTTGAAATTGTCGTATTTTCGAAATATTAATCCGAATTTATCCAGTTTCAAGATTTTTGAATTCAAAATAAAATTGTCCAATTTTCCAAATTTTAGTCTGAAATTTTTTGATTAAAAATTTTTTAACTTCAAACACTTTCAATTTAAAATTAGTTAATTTTTTAAAAGCTTTCAATTCGAAATTATTAATATTGTTTCAATTTTTTTTTTTTTTTTGAGACCCTATTTTGTGTAGAAAAATATATATGGGGAACCTCCCTACAGTGGATAATAATTATTAAAAAATACTAATATATGTCAAATAATTATTTTAATTTAATAAATAATTTATAAACTATACGTGTTCATAAATTAAAATTAAAATTAATTTTTTTATATTATTTGTGCTCCTAATTAGTGATTATCCACTGTAGGAAGTTCCCCCTAATAATATTATTAATTATGTGTAAAATATATTACGTGTAGAAAAAAAAAATTAAATAAATAAATTCCGTATAGGATAAATTCTATGTAGAAAATATTTTGTATGAGAAATATAATCAGTATACTTTGTGTAAAATCTAGGGGAAACCTTCCTACAGTGGATAATCATTGATTAAAAGTACAAATAAAAAAATAAAAAATGTTTATTATCTATCAACTATTAATTAAATTAAATTGATTTTTTACATAATTAGTATTTTTAGTTAATGATTATCCACTGTAGGCCGCATTATCCACTGTAGGAAGGTTCCCCCTATTTTGGTAGTAACATCGTTTGCCCCTTATTTTTAAGGATTTATTGTTTAATAAAATAAATTTGAATAATTAATTTCTAAAATCGGCTTATAATTATTTTAAATAATTAATTTTTTAAATAAATTAACAGAAAGATTTTTTTCTTGATCAAGACTCTCTATCGTGATTTTCACTTATAAGAACCCACACATGCACTCATCCTTGAAATATCATTTTCGTACTTATTCGTAAGACACCGTACACAATAACTAGTAATAATACGACATTATTATGATATATTTATAAATTATAAGTATATGAAAATGTTAAGTATAGCATTTTTATGAAAAATAGCCTGTTTGAAATGTATGTAATTTTATTATCACCGGACGTAGTATTATTATCATCGCTCGGAGGAAAAAAAGCATATTTTATGATCTAAAATTTAATCGGTCAATGATAAAATTAAGGCCAGAGACTTAATTAATTAATTGAGGCTTCGAAAGTCTCGTTTACTCGGAAACTAAAAACTATTCAAAAATTCACAAATGTCACACATCCTTTTTTTTTATTTTTAATCAGACTATTTATAGGGGGTACCTCGCTACAGTGGATAACGATTAATTAAGAGCTTAAATGAAAGAAAAATAATTAATTTTAATTCAGATTTATTAGAAAGTTTCAAATTTCTATTCAATTTCATTATTTTATATACATTAGCATTTTTAAATAATTATTATCCACTGTAGGTGGCGTTATCCACTGTGGGAAGGTTCCCCCCAGAAATGGAAAATTTTGTTATTTTAATTCGAAAACTTTCTTCCTTTTTAGGAACCATTTTTAACAACAAAAAATAGTTTCTAGTTTCTGACTTAAGAATCACATAAGTGCGTAATAATTTTAAAAAATGTGTCGCACCGAATAATATTACGTAGAAAAAAATGCTAAGGAAAAAAATTGTAAACTAATTTCAATTTTGAAACGGAAGTCGAAGTATTTTTTTAAAGAAACGGAATCTGTGAAATAATTGACCACTCTGGATCGAAAATTCGAAAAAAAAAAACTTGATCTGAATAATTAGAAATATAAAAAAAAAATTTAGGAATTCTGAATCTTAAAACGAAAGAGGGTCAAATTTCACTTTTCTTTATTTTTACAAATTAAATCTTTTTTCTACTTTTCTAGTTTTATTCCAATTTTGTAGATTATTGAAGTAATAGAAAATTTATACTTAATCGGTTAATTTCTAGTCAAATCTGTACTTATTTTTTAAATTATTTATTTTATTGTCGCTTTGATATTACGCAACTAAAATGGACAAAATGTAAATAAACGCGACACGGCCGTATGAAAAAAATGGTGAAGCTGAACTAAATTTAAATGGGATTGCTAACTAGTTGCCAGTTTATTAAATATTAACTAATGAGGATTTTTTTTAGTCAAAATCCGATCAGAATTTTAATTATAGGGGAAACCTTTCTACAGTGGATAATGCAACCTACAGTGGATAATCATTAATTAAGAGCACAAATAAAAGAAAAAATAATAATTTTTATTTCAATTTTTGAACACGTGGAGTGCATTAACAATTAATTAAATTAAATTTTTTTTTATACATATTAGTATTTTTAATTAATGATTATCCACTGTAGGCCGCATTATCCACTTTAGCGAGGTTTCCCCTATAAGAAAAATATCTTGTGCAGAAAGAATTTCTTGCACTCGGAATTAAAATTCTTCGAAAATTTCGAATTCAATCGAAATTAATTTTTTTTATTAGTAAATTTTAGCAACCCCATGGTGATTTATACCTACTTCCGGCATGACTAAATGTGTAACGACACAACAATAATTATGTATATTAATGTGTATTTGTTAAGATGCATTCCTTGTAATAAAAGTATGACACAAAAATTGGTGTAATTTTATTTGTTTAATTTCAACTAGCAATTTTAAATTGTAGGGGGAACCTGCCTACAGTGGATAATGGAACCTACAGTGAATAATCATAAATTAAGAGCACAAATAAAATAGAAAAGATTAATTTCAATTTTAATTTATGAAAACGTATAGTTTATTAACTATCAATTAATTTAAATTAATTATTTTAAATATATTAGTATTTTTAATTAATGACTATCCACTGTAGGGAGGTTCCCCTTACTTTTTGATCACTTTAAAAAATCATTATTTGAAAGGCATGGTTTTTTTTATTTAAAATGCTTTTTCTCTGATTAAATCTTCTGAATTCCTCCGAATTCCGTGATATAACTGAATTCCTTGAAATATTTGAAAATTTGCGGAATTCCCTGAATTCTCGGAATTCATTTAATCATCTGAATTACTTAAATTCATATAATTCCCTGAATTTCGAAAATTTCCTGAAATCTGAGAAGTCCCTGAATGATGCGAAGAATTCAGAAGAATTGAAGAAATTCAGCGATTTCAGAGAATTCAGAATATTTTAAGAATTCCGAGGAATTCAGACAAATGGTAGGAATTCAGAAATTTTAAAAAATTTAGAATATTCATGGAATCCAGGAAATTTAGAGAATTTCCGGAATTCTTGAAGTATTCTGAATCCAGGGAATTCAAGGAGTTAAGGAAATTGCAAGAATTTTAGGAATTCAGGGGATTCAGAGAATTAAAGAAATTTCAAGAATTCAGAATTTTTCAGAAATTCAGGGAATTCAGAGCTTTCAAGGATTTCAGAGAATTTAAGGAATTCAAAGAAGAATTTAGGGAATTCGAAAATTAAGAGAATTCGGAATATTCAAAGAATTCAGGAAATTTCAGGGATTTCCAAGCATTTAGGTAATTCAAAAAATTCAGAGAATTTCAGAAATTAAAAATATTCGAAGAATTCAAGGAATGCAGAATATTCTAGGATTTCAGGGAATTCAAGGAATTCGGACATTTTCCAAAATTTAGAAAATTCAAGGAATTTAAAGAATTTATAATATTCAAGGAATTTAAGAAATTCCGAATATTCCAGAAATTCAGGGAATTCCGAATATTCCAGAAATTCAGGGAATTCAAAATATTCAAGGGATTCCGGGATTTCAGCATATAGTAGAAATTTGGGACATTTATCATTTTCAAGGATTTCAGCGAATTTCAAAGCATTCATGTAATTAAAGGAATTCAAAGAATTCACAAAATTTCAGGAATTCTGAACTTTTAAAGAATTCAGAAAGTTTAGAATATTTAAGGATTTCAGGAAATTTAGAATATTCAAGGATTTTATAATTTTCAGGAAATTCAAAATATTCATTTTAAGGAATTCAGAGAATTTCAGAGATTTCAGAGCATTAAGGGAATTTCAAGGAATTCATGAAATGGAAGTAATTTATGCAAGAAATTCAGAGAATTTCAAAAAATTCATGTTATTAAGGGAATTCGTGAAATTTAACGAACTTAAGGAGTTCGCCGAATTCTGAAATTCAGAGACATTAAGGATCTCAGAGAATTTGAAGAATTCAGAGAATTCCGAATATTCAAGAACTTCAGGATATTTAAGGGATTCAAGGATTTCAGGAAATTCAGTGAATTTTAGAGCATTTAGGTAATTTAGGGAATTCAGAGAATTCAACGAATTTCAGGAATTCAGAGAATTCAACGAATTCCAGGAATTCAGAGAATTCAACGAATTTCAGGAATTCAGAGAATTCAATGATTTTCAGGGAATTCAGCGAATTTCAAGGATTTCAGAACATTTGGGTAATTCAAGGAATTCAGAGAATTTAAAAGGATTACAGGAATTCCGAACTTTGAAAGAATTTAGGAAATTTAAAAAATTTAGGGATTTCAGGAAATTTCTAATATTCAAGAATTTTAAAAATTTCAGATTAATTAGAGAATTCACAGAATTAAAATAGTCAAGGAATTCAGAGAATTTTAAACACTTAGAGAATTTATGAAATTCGAGGAATTCAGAGAATTTATGAAATTTCAGAACTTCAAAAGAATTCATGAAACTGAAGTAATTTATTTAGGAGATTTAGAGAATTCAAATAATTTTAGTAATTCAGAGAAATCAAGGAATTCAGAGAATGCAAGGGATTCAAGGAATTCAGAGAATTCAAGAAATTCAAGGAACTCAGAGAATACACGGAGTTCAGAGAATTCAAGGAATTCAGAGAATGCGAGGATTTAGAGAATTCAAGGAATTCAGAGAAGTCAAGGTATTCAGGTAATTCAGCATATTCAACAAATTCAAGGATTTTTGGGAATTCAGAAAATTTCAGGGATTTTAGAGCATTTAGGGAATTAGAGGAATTCATGAAATTGGAATAATTTATTCAAGGAATTCAGAGAATTTCACAAATATCATTGCATCAGGGAATTCATTAAGCTTAAGGAATTAACGCAGTTCAGAGAATTCTGGAATTCAAGGAATTCAGAGAATTCAAGGAATTCAAGGATTTCAGGAAATTTAGCGAATTTCAGAGCATTTTGGTAATTCAAGGAATTCAGAGAATTCGACGAATTCCAGCAATTCAGAGAATTCGACGAATTCCGGCAATTCAGAGAATTCAACGAATTTCAGGGAATTCAGCGAATTTCAAGGATTTCAGAACATTTGGGTAATTCAAGGAATTCAGAGAATTTAAAAGGATTTCAGGAATTCTGAACTTTAAAAGAATTTAGGAACTTTAGAAAATTTAAGGATTTTAGGAAATTTCTAATATTCAAGGATTTGAAAAATTTCAGAGAATTCAAGGAATTCAAAATATTAGGCAAATTCAAGGATTTTAGGTAAATTAGAGAATTTCAGGGATTTTAGAACCTGAATTCTCTAAGTAGAGAATTCACAGAATTGAAATATGTATTCAAGGAATTCAGGGAATTCAAAGAATTCAGGGAACTTCAGGAATTCTGAACTTTGAAAGAATTCAAGAAATTTAGAATATTTAAGGATTTTAGCAAATTTCTAATATTCAAGGATTTCAAAAATTTCATAGAATTCAAGGAATTCAGAATACTCCACAAATTCAGAGCATTTAGGAAATTCAAGGTATTCAGAGAATTTCAGAAATTTCGTAGCATTGAGGAATTCATGATATTTAAGCAATTTACGGAGTTCAGAGAATTCTGGAATTCAGAGAATTCTAGATTTTCGAGCATTTAGGTAATTCAAAGAATTTCAGGAATTCTGAACTTCAAAAGAATTTAGGAAATTCATAATATTTGAGGATTTCAGGAAATTTAGAATGTTCAAGGATTTAAAAAAATTTTGAGAACTCCAGGAATTCAGGATATTCAACAAATTCAAGGAGTTTGGGGAATTCAGAGAATTTCAGAGCATTCATCAACTTCAAGGAATTTAGTGAATTCACAGAATTCAAATATTAAAGTAATCTAGGGAATTCAGAGAATTTCAGAGATTTAGAGCATTCATGAAATTCAAGAAATTTAGAAAATTCCGAATATTCTAGAATATCTGGATATTTAGGGATTTCAGGAAATTCAGCGAATTTTAAGGATTTGAGAGCATTCAGGTAATTCAAGGAATTCAGAGAATTCAAAGAATTTCAGGAATTCTGAACTTTAAGCAAATTCGGGAAATTTAGAATATTTAAGGATCTCAGGAAATTTAGACTATTCAAGGATTTTCAAAATGTCAGAGAATTCAAGAAATTCAGAATATTCGAAAAATTCAAAGATTTTAGGAAATTCAGAGAGTTTCAGGGATTTTAGAGCATTTAGGGAATTTAAGGAATTCATGAAATTGATGTAATTTATCCAAGGAATTCAGATAATTTCAGAGCATTTAGGAAATTACGAAGTTCAGAGGATTCTGAAATTCAAGAAATTCAGATAATTCAAGGAATTCAGGGAATTCAGAATATTCAACAAATTCAAGGATTTTAGGGAATTCCAAGAATTTCAGGGATTTAAGAGCCTGAATTCTCTAATTAGAGAATTCACAGATTTAAAAAATTCAAGGAATTCAGAGAATTTCGAAGATTTGAGAGCATGAAATCCTTAATCAGAAAATTCACAGAATTAAAATATTCAAGGAATTCAGAGAATTTCAAACATTTAGAGAATTTATGAAATTCAAGGGATTCCAAGAATTTTAGGAATTTAGAGAAGTCTAGGAATTCAGAGAATTCAAGAAATTCAAGAATTCGGAGAATTCAGGGAGTTCAGAGAATTCTCTGAATTCCTAGAATACTAGGAATTCAGAGAATTCAGAGAAGTTAAGGTATGCAGGTAATTCAGAATATTCAACAAATTCAAGGATTTTTGGGAATTCAGAAAATTTCAGGGATTTCAGAGCATTTAGGGAATTAGAGGAATTCATGAAATTGGAATAATTTATTCAAGGAATTCAGAGAATTTCCGGCATTCTTGAAATATTCTGAATTCGGGGAATTCAAGGAGTTAAGGAAATTCCAAGAATTTTACGAAATTTAGGGGATTCAAAGAATTAAAGAAATTTCAAGAATTCAGAATTTTCCAGAAATTCAGGGAATTCAGAACTTTCAAGGATTTCAGAGAATTTAAGGAATTAAAAGAAGTCCAAATATTCATATTCAAAGATTTCAGCTAATTCAGATGATTTGAGAGTATTCAGGGAATTCGAAAATCAAGAGAATTCAGAATATTTAAAGAATTCAGAGAAATCACGGAATTCAGAGAATTTCAGGGATTTTCGAGCATTTAGGTAATTCAAGTAATTCAGAGAATTCAAAGAATTCAGGAAATTCCAAAAAATTGAGGAATTCAGATATGTTCAACAATTTAGAGAATTCAAGAAATTTAAGGAATTCAGAATATTCAAGAATTCAGGGAATTCAGGAAATTCAGCATATACAAGGAATTCAGAATATTCAAGAAAGTCAGAGGATTTAGGGAATTTAGGAAATTACAAGAATTCAGAATATTCCAGGATTTCAGGGAAATCAAGGAATTCGGACATTTTCAGAAATTTAAAAAATTCAAGGAATTCAAAGAATTCATAATATTCAAGGAATTTAAGAAATTCAGGGAATTCAAAGAATTTCAGGAATTCTGAACTTTCAAAGAATTCAGGAATTCTGAACTTTCAAAGAATTCAGGAAATTTAGAAAATTTAAGGATTTCAGGAAATTTCTAATATTCAAGGATTCAAAAAATTTCAGATAATTCAAGGAATTCAGAGAATTCAAGGAATTCAGGGAATTCAGAATATTGAGCAAATTCGGGGATTTTAGAACCTGAATTCTCTAATTGGAGAATTCACAGAATTAAAAGAGAATTCAGAGCATTAAAAGGGAATTCAGAGAATTCAGGAAATTTCAGGAATTCTGAGCTTTAAAAGAATTCAAGAAATTTAGAATATTTAAGGATTTTAGCAAATTTCTAATATTCAAGGATTTTTAAAATTTCAGAGAATTCAAGGAATTCAGAATATTCCACAAATTCAAGGATTTTAGGGAATTCAGAGAATTGCAGAGATTTCAGAGAATTTCAGAGATTTCAGAGCATTAAGGGAATTCAAGGAATTCATGAAATCGAAGTAATTTATTGAAGGAATTCAGAGAATTTCTGAACTTGCATGTTATTATGGGAATTCATGAAATTTAAGGAACTTAAGGAGTTCACGGAATTCTGAAATCCAGAGACATTAAGGATCTCAGAGAACTTAAAGAATTCAGAGACGTCCGAATATTTAAGAATTTCAGGATATCCAAGGAATTCATGGATTTCAGGTATTGCAGGTAATTCAGCGAATTTCATAGCATTTAGGTAATTTAGGAAATTCAGAGAATTCAACGAATTCCAAGAATTCAGAAAATTCGACGAATTTCAGGGAATTCAGTGAATTTCAAGGATTTGAGAGCATTTAGGTAATTCAAGGAATTCAGAGAATTTAAAGATTTTTGGGAATTCTGAACTTTAAAAGAATTTAGGAAATTTAGACTATTCAAGGATTTTCAAACTTTCAGAGAATTCAAGGAATTCTGGGAATTCAGAATATTCGAAAAATTCCATGATTTAGGAAATGCAGAGAATTTCAGGGATTTTAGAGCATTTAGAGAACTTAAGGAATTCATGAAATTTAAGCAATTTATCCAAGGAATTAAGAAAATTTCCGAGCATTTAGAAAATTACGAATTTCAGAGAATTCTGGAATTCAGAGAATTCTGAATAATCAAATAATTCTGGATATTCAATAAATTCAAGGATTTCAGGGAATTTTACGATTTTCAAGGAATTCATTAAACATAAGGAATTTACGGTGTTCAGAGAATTCTGGAATTCAAAGAATTCGAGGAATTCGGGAAATTCAGAGAATTTCAGAGATTTAAGAGCCTGAATTCTCTAATTAGAGAATTCACAGAATTAAAATATTCAAGGAATTCACAAAATTTCAAACATTTAGGGAATTTATGGAATTCAAGGGATTCAGAGTATTTAGGAAATTTCAGAACTTTAAGGGAATTCATGAAATTAAAGTAATTTATTTCACAGATTCAGAGAATTCAAATAATTTTAGTAATTCAGAGAAATCAAGGATTTCAGAGAATTCAAGGAATTCAGATAATTCTAGGAATTCAGAGAATTCGAGGAGTTCAGAGAATTCAAGGAATTCAGAGAATTCAAGGAATTCAGAGAAGTCAAGGCATTTAGGTAATTCAGAATATTCAACAAATTCAAGGATTTTTGGGAATTGAGACAATTTCAGGGGTTTTAGAGCATTTAGGAAATTAGAGGAATTCATGAACTCGGAATATTTTATTCAAGGAATTCAGAGAATTTCAAAAATTTCATAGCATCAGAGAATTCATTAAACTTAAGGAATTTACGCAGTTCAGAGAATTCTGAAATTCAAGGAATTCAGAGAATTATCTAATTAGAGAATTCACAGAACTAAAATATTCCAGGAATTCAGAGAATTTCAAAGATTTCGAGAGGTTTTGAAATTCGAGGAATTCAAAGAATTTATGAAATTTCAGAACTTTAAAGGAATTCATGAAATTGAAGTAATTTTTTTTAAGAGATTAAGAGAATTCAAATAATTTTAGTAATTCAGAGAAATCAAGGATTTCAGAGAATTAAAGGAACTCAGAGAATTCAGAATATTCAACAAATTTAAGAATTTTTGGGAATTTAGAGAATGTCAGGGATTTTAGAGCTTTTAGGGAATTAGAGGAATTCATGAAATTGAAGTAATTTATTTAAGGAATTCAGAAAATTTCACAAATATCATAGCATCGGGGAATTCATTAAACTTAAGGAATTCAGAGAATTCAAGAAACTCAAGGAATTCAGAGAATTCAGAGAATTCAAGGAATTCAGATAATTCAACGAATTCAAGGAATTCAGATAATTCAACGAATTCAAGGAATTCAGAGAA
>CAKNXH010069619.1:4876-16960 GCA_932178445.1 Andricus quercusramuli
ATTTTTTTACCAAAATAGTTCCATTTTCAACCCAAATAGATAAATTTTGCAACCAAATAGTTGAATTTTCATTTAAAAAAGTCGAATATTTTAGAAGACATTTCCATTCTTTAAAAAAAAGTTCATTTTCGACCAAAAACGATCACTTTTAAAAAATAGTTTAATTTTCAACCAAATGGTCGAATTTTCAATTAAAAGAGATTAACCTCAACCATTTTCAGCATTTTCGGCCAAATAATTGAAATTTAAAGTAAAAAGACAATTTTTTTAGAAGATAAGTTGAATTTTCAACCAAAAACTTAATTTTTAACCAAGAAAGATGACTTTTCTGCACTGAAAGATCCATTTTTATTCCAAAAGGACAATTTTTCTATCAAAATAGTTAAATTTTCAACCAAAAAAAGATGCATTTTCAACCAAACAAACAGTTGCATTTATGTATTTTGTTGAAATTAATCTTCCTTATTGGAATAATTCAATAAATTAATAACGCTTTTTTATTAAAAATAAAAATCTGTTTTGTATCGAATATCAACTATTACCTTTTTTTCATTGAAAATTAGTATTTCTAGCTTGAAAATGCAACTGATTTATATAAAATTCGTATCTTTGTTAAAAGTCTTTTTTAACTATTCGATTTTTGATTAAAAATTGATATTTTTAAGATGATTTAACTATTTGGTAGAAATATATATATTTTGTTAACAATTCGTCTTTTTGGTAGAAAATCTTGATCTGTTTCTGTCGAAGATTCAAGTATTTTGTTGAAAATTCGTCTTTATTGGTTCAATCCAACTGTTTTTTATTTTTAATTAAAATCTTTTTTTTTATATTAACTATGATATTTTTGATTGAAAATTCATCTTCTCTATTGAAATTTCAATTCCTCGGTTGAAAGTTGCACTACTTTCCTAAAAGTTCATTTTTTTGCTTGTATATTGACAATTTTATTTGAAATATCGTTGTTTTTTTGTTGTTGAAAGTTCTTTTTTTAAACGTAAAATTTAACTTTTTTGTTGAAAATTCAGCTGGTTGGTTGTGAGTTAAATTTTTTTGTTGAAAATTCATATTCTCGGATTAAATTCAACTGTTTTATGAAAATTTCGTATTTTTTTGCTTGAAAATTTCACAATTTGGTATCAAATTCTACCAGTTGATATGAAATTTAACTGTTTTGTAGAAACTTCATTTTTTTCATTCAAAATGAATTCTCCTCAATAAAAATTTTACTATTTAGTTAAAAAATTTTTGAAACGAAAAAAATATGATCAATTAGTTGAAAATTTATGTATTTTCTTGAAAATAATCAAATAATTAAATTATCAACAATTTTTATAGAAAGCAGAACCATAAATAAACGAATTCTTAATTTTTCACGAACATAAGTCGTCTTTGAAATCCTTGAAATCTTTAAGAAATCTTTGAAATCTTTATGAATTCGTTGAAATCTTTTGAATAACTTAAGTAATTCAATTACTTGAAGTATTTAATATCTTTTTGAAATATTTTTGGATCTTTTTAAATTTTAGTAAAATATTTGAAATCCTTGAAATCTTTTGCATTGTTTTATGAAATCTTTGAAATCTTTGTGAAAGCTTTCCTTAATCTTTGTGAAATCTTTTGTGTTTGTTTAAAATCATTGAAATCTTTTGAAATCTTCTCAAATTTGTTGAAACATTTTGAAATAGTTTAACATTTTAGAAAACTTTGTGAAACTTTTTGTATTCGTTTGAAATAATTGAAATAATTTTTATCTGTGTCAAATCTTTTGATTCAAATCTTTGAAATCCTTGCAATCTTTATGAAAAGTTCGATATCTTTGAGAGATTTTTGTGAAATCTTTGAAATATTTGTCAAATCTTTTGAAACATTTGTGAAATTTTTCTCAAGTGTTTGTATGTGAAATATTTGTTATTTGTTGAAATGATTGAATTATTGGAAATATTAGTGGAATCTTTTCAAGCCTTCTAAAATGTTTTGAAACCTTTTTAAATCCTTATAAATTTTTGAAATCCTTTAAAGCTTTTGAAAGTTTTAAAAGCTTTTTGAAATCCGTGAAACTTTTGTAAAATATTAAAAACCATTCGAAATATTTTGAAACGTTTTCCAGTCTTCAGTAATATTTTGTAAGCAAAAGATAAATTATATGTTGATAAATAAAAAACTTTTCAGTAGCAAGATTTTTTCAAACGAGATTTTTCTTTCGCAATAGACTCAACCAAAAATAGCTGCAATTTACAATTTAATATTTAATTTAAAAAATGACTTTTCTACAATAAAAAATCATCCATTTTTTCAAATGGATGGAAATCATTCCATTTTTCGGATCAATTAATTAACAATTTATGTAATTTCTTAAAAATTCGTCTTTTTTGGTAGAGAATTCAACTGTTTGGTTAAAAATTTGTGTATTTTCTTTAAAATTCATCTTTTTTGGTAGAAAATTCAACTATTTGGTTAACAATTTATGTATTTGGTTGAAAATTCGTCTTTTCTGGTAGAAAATTAAACTATTTGGTTAACAATTTATGTATTTTGGTGAAAATTCGTCTTTTTTGGTAGAAAATGAATTTTTTTGTTAAAAATGCAGCTGTGTGGTTGAAAATTAATCTGTTTTAGTTAAGGATTCAAGTATTTTGTTGAAAATTCGTCTCTTCTGGTAGGAAATTAAATTAATTCTTGTTTGAAAATTCAACTATTTGGTTAAAAATTTATGTATTTTGTTGAAAACTCGTCTTTTTTGGTTGGAAATTAATTTTTTGTTAAAAATGCAGCTATTTGGTTGAAAATTATTCTGTTTTAGTTATGGATTCAAGTATTTGGTTGAAAATTCAACGATTTGAAAGTTGATTTTTCAACACAAAAATATAAATTTTCAATTGTAACGTTAATTTTCAACCAAAAATTAAAATTTTTAGTTAAAAACCCTAGTTTTTAACAAACAAAGAAACTTCAACTGAAATGATGAATTTGTAACAAATTAGTTCAAAATTCGACCAATTAGTTGAATTCTCTACCAAACTATTGAATTTTCCAGAGAAAATTCAAATTTTCTACAAAACAATTGAATCTTTAATCCGGAAACACGAATTTTCAACAAGCGTTGAGTTTTCAACCAAAAAAGATTTTTTAGTCAATAAAGAAAAAAAATTTCAAAATAAAAAAGATCAATTTTGAACCAAAAATGTAATTGCTATATTTTCATTTGAAAAAACTAATTCTTAAATGAAAAAAAAAACAATTTTCTACCACATTATTGAATTTTTGAGCAAAAAAAATAAGAACTTTCTACAATATATTCGAATTTCTGACTCAAAAATATAATCTTTCAATACAAAAAATAATTCTCATTCAAAAATTGCAATTTTTAGTTTAAGAAAATGAATTTTTAACAAAGTAGTTTGATTTTCAACTAAAAATACAGCTTTTCAACAAAATAAATATATTTTCAACCAAATAGTTAGATTTTTCACCATTTTTCTGCCATTTTCTGTAAAGAGTTACAAAAATTAAAAATTGTTTAAGTGTTTTTGGTTTAAAATTAAATTTTGTTGTTGAAATATCAACTGTTAAATTTTTTGTTTGAGAACTAATTTTTTCAGGTCGAAAATTCAATCTTTTTGTAGAAAAATCTTTTTTTTTTACTTATAAATTCAATAATTTAGTTGAAATATTTTTTTCTTTCTTAATGAAAAATTAACTTTTTTGTTAAACTTTCATATTTTTTGAGTTATAACTTCAAATTATTTATAGAATATTCATCAATAGAAGTGGCATCATTTTTCATTTTAAATTCCCCAAATTAAAAACGCTTTAATTCAAAAGAATTACAATCAAATCTCTACCACTTTAAAGAGTTGGAATTGAAATTTCTTGAATTTTGAAAATATAGAATTGAAAATTATTCAATTTTGCAAAATTTATATTTTACACGTTTGTGAATTTGAAATAATTTTTTTTAAAAGTTCAATTTAGAAGATTTGAAATTCAAAACTCAATGTTAAAGATGTATAAATAAAAAAAAAATCTTGATTTTTTTGCTAATTTTGAAAATCAAAAGTCAATTATTCAATTCTTCTCAAATGAAAAACCAATTTTCTACCAAATTATTTGATTTTTTTAGGAAAAAAAAACAGAACTTTCTACAATATATTCGAATTTTTGACTCAAAAATATAATCTTTCAATACAAAAAATATTGTTTAATCAAAAATTACAATTTAAAGTTTGAAAAAATTAATTTTTAACAAAGTAGTTTGATTTTCAACCGAAAAGACAGCTTTTCAACAAAATAATTATATTTGCAACCAAATAGTTAAATTTTTAACCAACTTTCCGCCAGAAAATATAAATTTTGAACGAAATTTGAACCTGCAACAAAATAGTTCAACTTCCGTTTTAAGAGAAAATTTCATCTTTCTTGAATAAAAATGAAACTGTTTGGTTGAAAATAAAACTATTTTTTTGAAAAGTCATACATATTTTTTGTTTTAAATTCATATTTGGTGTTAAAAAATGTTGTAGTACAAATTTCATTTTTCTTGTATAAAAATTCAACTATTTGGTAGAGAATTCATCTATTTTGTTAAAAATTAATCCCTTTTGGTTGAAAAAATTCGTCTTTTTGGATTAATAATTCAATTTTGTTTGTAAAACTTATTTTTTGTTAAAAATTCATATTTTGATCTTGAAAAGTCAACTAGAATCTTTTCTGGATGAAAATTCAACTATTTTTTTTAATTTGTTTTCTTCTTAAATAAAAATTCGCCTGTTTTAAGTGAAATTTCATCTTTTTGGATAAAAATGCAACTATTTGGTAGAGAATTCAACAATTTTGTTAAAAAGTCATCCTTTTTGGGTAAAGATTCGAATTTTTGGATAGAAAATTCAATTTTTTTCGTAGAAACTTATTTCTTGGTTAAAAATTCATATTTTGATCGTGAAAAGTCAACTAAAATCTTTTTTAACTGAAAATTCAACTATTTTTTTTTAATTTATCTTTTTGATTTATAAATTCATCCGCTTTGGTAGAAATTTCTTTTTTTTTTGTATGAAAATGCAACTTTTTGGTTAAAAATTATTCTTCTTTGCTTAAGTATTCAACTATTTTATTTTAAAGATTTGGTTGAATCACTTTGTTAAGAAATCTTTTTTTTAAGAGTTATATTTTTAGTTTAAAATTCATCTCTTTTGTTAAAAGTTTAACTATTTTTTTGAAAATTAATCTTTTTGAATTGAAAATTCAACTACTTGGGTAAAAGTTAAACTACATTGTTAAACATTTATTTTTTATATTGAAGGCTTATGTCTTTGGTTAAAAATTTAATTGTTCAGTGGAAAAGTAAAAAGTTTCGTGGAAAAATAATTTTTTGCTGAAGTCATATTTTTTATTTGTAAATTCAATTTTTGTAGAGAAACCTCGTCCTTTGGCTTGAAGGTTCAACAATTTAGGTGAAATTTTCTTTCTTAATTAAAAAATTGTTATTTATTGAAAATTCGTCTTTTAGCTTTTGAAAAACTTTTTTTTTTTGTATAAATTTCATGTTTTTTGATTGATAGAAAATTCGTCCTTTTGGATTTAAAACTCACCTTTTTAGTTAAGAATTAAAATGTCTTTTAAAAAATTCAATTATTTCGTTGGAAATTAAACTGTTTTTAGTTGAAGTTTAATCTTTTCTGTTTAAAATTCGATTATTTAGTTGAAAACTAATCTTTGTAGGTTGAAAACTCAACAATTTGGTTGAAAAATCAACTGATTCGTTGTCAGTTTTATTATTGTATTGAAAATAAACCTAAATTAGCTTAAAATTCGATAACTCAGTCAAATTTCAACCAATTCTAAAAAAATATCATTACACACGGTGTTAAATTCGCTTTGATACTATATACATCAAGTATGTATATTTAAAGAAAAAAGGGGGAAAAGAAGTTTTTTGAGAATGGGGGAAAAAAGGGGAATTTGAAGAAAAAAGGGGAAACTAAGAAAAAAAGGGGTGAGATTGTGCACCCTGGAAATATTTACCAGATTACAGTCCAAGTGAAATGCAGTTGGTAGATGTCCCGCGTTGTATTGTTCAGCAGGCCTGCAATCAACCAAGAAAAACCTGACGGAATCGACGGAACCGTTTGGAGTCGAGGCTTCAACGGTGTTTTCGACCAATTCCTGGGCAGCAACCGGCAAACAGAGTGCATGAGTGATAAATTTTTCATCTCCACCCTCGCCAAACATTATATAGTACAAATCTTGTTTAAATGACGCAGGTGTCTTCATTGCATAATATTGCGCAAGAGAGCAAAAATCTGTTACGTCGTCAGCTTCCAGAGCACAAGGCATTGCTGCTAAGGTGTTCACTATACTTTCCTTATCCTCGTCCTTCATGCTCAGAATTTGTTCTCTGCAGAAAATAAGTCAATAATAAAATTATGTTTATATTATTCAGTAAAATAAATTTTTAACCAAAAAAGAAACCAATTTTCAATGAAACAGTTAAATTTATAATCAAAAAAATTAATTTTCAACCACAAAGATCAAGTTTCAACTAATGAGAGTACTCTTCTACCAAAATAGGCGAATTTTCAACAAAATTCATAATTTTTCAACCAAATATTGGAATTTTCAATTGGAAATGATGAATTTTTAATTTAAAATATTGCATTTTTGATTGAAAATTAAGTTTAAATAAAAAATGCAATAGTTACATTTTCAGTTAAAAAATTATTTCCCAACAAAAAATAAACGAATTTTATACAAAAATGTTTTATTTTGTACCAAAAACTTGAATTTTCTACCAAATTGTTGAATTTTCATGCCAAAAAGACGAATTTTAAATAAAAAAAGAGCATTGTCAGCCAATCAGTTGAATTAAAAAAAAATTGATAAATTTTCCGTTAAAAAAATTAATTTGTAGTAGTTAATATAACGAAGAAGAACGAATTCTTCACAACAAACTTGAATCCTTAACAACAAGAAAATTGTTTTTCTACAAAAAAATTAATTTTCATCAAAATTAATTTTCAACTAAAAAGTTTAATTTTTGAGAACAAAAATGGGTTTTCTACCAAAAAATACGATTTTTCAACAAAATATATAATTTTTCAACCAAACAGTTGAATTTAAAAAAAATTGTAAATTTTCAGTTGAAAAAATAAATTTGTAACCAAAAAAAATTTAACTACAATTATGAATCTTCCCAAATAATAGCTTTCAAGATAATATTTTAACTGTCAACGTAAAAATGTGAACTTTGAACATACATTTTTAACCAGAAAAGACGAACTTTCAACAAATTACATACATTTTTCTCAATTACATGAATTTAAAAACATAGTTCAATTTGTAGTTAAAAAAATTAATTTTGATAAAAAAACGAATTTTCAGCTACAATTATAAATCTTCACAAAAAAATAACTTTTAAGATAGTAGTTCAACTTTCAAATAAGAAGTTGAATTTTCAACGATAAATGTAATGATTGATGATTCAAAAAAAATTATTTGAAATAAAAACCATTGAATTTAACAAAAAAAAACGAATGTTCAATAAAACACCTAAATTATCAACTGAAACAGATGAATTTTCAAACCAAAAGTTGAGTTTTATACCCGAATTTTCAACCAAAAATATGAATTTTCAACTAAAAAAATACGTTTATTAACAAAAATGTTTTAGCAAATTATACTTACGTTTCTAGTTGAAAAAATTAATTTAAAAAAAAACCTTCAACAAAATAGTTCAATTTTTAAGCATAGAAATTAATTTTTTAATCAAAATAGATAAATTTTCAATCAAAGAAATAATTTTTCAACTAAAAAGATAAATCTTTAAACAAAAAGATTAATTTTCAACGGAGAGACGAATTTTCATCAAAATACATGAATTTTCAACCAAACAGAATAATTTTCTATTAAATAGATAAATTTTCAAAACTAAAAAAAAAAATAATTTATTAACTGAAAGTTTTAGAATATTATACTTAAGTTTCTATAGTTTAAAAAATTAATTTAAAAAAAAATCACCAAAATATGTAGTTGAATTATCAACAAGAAAAAAATTAATTTTCACAACAAAAATAATTTTCAAACAAGAAGATTAAGTTTCTACTAGAAAGACAAATTTTCAACAAAATAAATAGATTTTTTACCAAATTGTTGAATTTTCAGAATTATCAATTTTCAATTAAAAATTATCGACAAAAGTTGTCTTGAGATTTCTGGGAAAATATAAATTAATTTTTAACTTTTAAAATAAATTTTAAGAGAAAATTGAAAAAGATTTCAAAAGGTTTCCAATAATTTCCTATGGTTTCGGATAAGAAAAAAGAGAAGACGAAAAAAAATTCAAGTTGGAGTAAGTTTATGCAGGATTCTAAAGAAAAAAAATTAAGAAAAATTCAAAATTAAAAAATATATATATTTTTTTATGGTTTAGAAGTTTTGAAAAGATTTTATAACTTTTAAAGATTGCAGAAAGTGTTTAAAAATATAGATTATCATAGATTTCGAAAAAAAGAAGCTTTTTAAGATTTTCGATAGGTTTCAAGAGACCAAAAAAAAATATTTTAAGATACCTAAGAAAATTTCAAATGATTTTTTATTTTGAAAAATAAATTTGGAGATAAGATTGAAAAAGATTTCGAAACATTTTAAATGATTTCCTACAATTTCGAAAAAGAATATAGAGGATTAAACAAAATTTAAGCTCGAATAAGTTTTAAAAAATGAAGATTTAAACAAATTTTTGAAATTAATTTGAAGAGAATTTTTTTTTAATATTTCAAAACATTTCAAATCATGTCCCAAAGTTTCGGAGAGTAGTTTAAAAGATTTTAAGCCAATCTTTTTAATTTTGCAGGATAAAAAGAAATTTCAGGAAAAATTCGAATCATTTCAAAAGATACTTAGAAGGTGTGAAAGTTTTGAAAATATTCAAAAAAAATTTGAAATTTGAAGATTTCAAACAATTTTAAACAAAACGTACATTTTTGAAGATTAAAAAAAAAGTTTTTAAAATAATTTTGATAGGTTTCAAGAAAATAAAGAACAAGACTCCTACGAAAATTTCACACGATGTATTATTTTGAAAAATAAATTTTAAGAGGAAATTGAAAAATATTTCAAAACATTTTAAATTATTTCCTAAAATTTCAAAAGAGAATAGATATAGAAGATTAATTTTATATGAAGTTCATATATGTTTAAAACAAAATGAAGATTTTTAAAGAATTCGAAAAAAATTTTAGAGAAGTTTCAAGCGAACGAAATTTGTTTCTAAAAATTCAGATTTTTTTATTTTGTAAAAATAATTTTGAGAGAATATTTTTTTAAATATTTCAAAACTTTCCAATGATTTCCTAACATTTCGGTAAGACTTGAATCATTTTCAAAGATACTTAAAATATGTAGAAGTTTTAAAAAATATTGAAAATAAATTTAAAATTGAAAGATTTCAAAAAATTTAAAACAAAATGTAGATTCTTAAATACATAAAAAAAATATTGAAACTTTTTAAGAATTTTGAAAGATTTAAAGAGAACAAAATTGTCTTAAGATTTCTGGGAAAATATAAAATGATTTTCTATTCTAAAAATAAATTTTAAGAGAAGATTTAAAAACAATTCGAAACATTTAAGAAATTTGAAAGATTTAAAGAGAATGCAAACATTTTCTGAAGATTCCTAGCAAAATAAAAAAATTATTTCTTTTATCAAATTAATTTTAAGAAAATACTTTTTTTTTCAAGATTTACAAAACATTTGAAATGGTTTCTTAAAATTTCGTCGAGAAATATTTTTATTATGGTTTAGAAGTTATGAAAAGATTTCAGAATAATTTAAAACTTTTAAAGATTGCAAAAAAAAAATTAATGTAGTTTCTTGATGATTTAAAAAAAAAAGCTTTTTAGGAATTTTGAAAGTTTCGAGAGAATAACAATTTTTTTTTAAGATTCCTAGGAAAATGTTTAACAATTTTTATTTTTAAAAATAAGTTTTGAGAGAGAAAAAATTAGGTATTTAACTTTGTACATTCCTTTCAAGAAACTAATTTTCAAATGGAAAAACCAATTTTCTACCAAATTATTGAATTTTTTAGCCAAAAAAACCAAAGTAGTTTGATTTTCAACCAAAAAGACAGCTTTCCAACAAAATAAATATATTTTCAACAAAATAGTTAAATTTTTTACCAATTTTATACCAAAAAATATAACTTTTGATCGAAATTTTAACTTGCAACCAAATAGTTGAATTTCCGACTAAAAAAGATCAATTTTCAAACACAAACGGAATAGTTCAATTGTGTGTTTAAAAAAATTAATTTTCAACGAAAAAAAAAGTTTCAACAATAGGTTTGTTTTCGTAAAAAAAATTATTTTTACACAAAAAATAGAAGACTTAAATTTTCAGTTAAATGAATCTACTTTTCGACCAAAAAAATGAATCCTCAACAAAATTTTTTTGTTGAAAATGTATGTCCTCTTGTTTTGAAAATTCATCTTTTTTGGTAGAAACTTAATTTTTTTTGGTTAAAAATGTAACTATTTGGTTGAGAATTATTTTTGTTATGAAAATTTAACAAGTCCATTTTTTGCTTAAAATCAACCTTTTTTAGTTAAAAATTCAAATACTTGGTTTAACATTCACATATTTTGTGAAAAATCAACTTTTTGGTTTTTGTTTGAATTCATCTGCTTTTGACTTAAAATTTCATTAAAATTTAGTTTTTTCCTTGACTGAAACATCTTTTTTGGTTGAAAATTTATCTTTTTGATTTGAAAATTCATCTTGGCAAAAAAGTACTTTGTGTTGAAAAATCATATTTCCGGATAGAAAATTCAACCATTTTGGTCAAAATTCTTCTTTTCTGGTTAAATACAATATTTTTTGATTAAAAATAAAAATAATTTTTAGTTAATTCAATCTTTTTGTAGCAAAATCGTCTTTTTCACTCATAAACTCAATTATTTAGTTGAAATTTTTGTTCTTTCTTGATTGAAAAATCTTTCTCGATGGAAAATTAACGTTTTTATTGAATTTTCATATTTTCGGGTTTCAAATTCAAATAATTTATAGAAAATTCACCTTTTGCGACTTAAAAATTCATCAATTTGGATAAAATTAATTTTCTGTCCTTGACTGAAGCATCTTTTTTGGTTACAAATTCAACTATTTTGTTAAAAATGTATCCATTTTGTTTGTAAATTCATCTCTTTTGATAGAAACTTAATATTTTTTGATAAAGACTGTCTGTTTGATAATTAATTTTAACTGAAGACTTAAATATTCCATCTTTGGTTGGAAACGGATTTTTTTCCAGTTGATAATTCAAATATTTGGTTGAAAATAATTCTGTTTTTGTGTATCCAATAATGGGTACAATTTCAAATGTCGTATATTTAAAGAGAAAAGAGGAAGTTTTTTGAGAATAGGGGGAAAAAGGGGAAACTAAGAAGAAAATTCTTTTCTCACCTGGCATTTATGACCATAATTAAAGAAAGAAACATCATAAAAAATGGATCTGCCTGCATGAAGTAAAGATCCCACATTGTTGAAACAGCTGGTAAGGAACAAACTCCAGCGAATAAAGTACTTATCCATCCTTTTGTGTACTGATCGGGCGAAACTCTTTTCGTATCCAAAAAGGAACATAATTCTGGTTCGTGATATAAAAGCAGCAGCCTCAAAACGGAACTATGTGTGTCACCCCTAAAAAATAAATAAATTAAAACTTTCATCAAATTTCTTCAAGAATAATTTGCGATTTCGAGTTATTTTTTTTTTTCTAAATTCAGGCCTCACAGTCCCTATGAAATAAAATATAGGGATCAAAGGGTACTTTTTATCACGCTCATATGGCACTTTTTTTGCGCTCAAAGGGTAACAAATTCATGATAAATTCATGAGACTTTAAAAAATTCAATTTAAATTCAAAAGAATTTAAATGAATTGGAAAACAAATTTTTAATCGCAAAAATTCCATTGATTTTAATAAAATTTGAGTTAATTTATAAAAATTTGAGGGAAACTAGAAGAATTCGATGAAATTAATAAAAAATCAAACTGAATTTTAGAAACAATCAAGTGAGTTCTAAAC
>CAKNXH010069622.1:0-15508 GCA_932178445.1 Andricus quercusramuli
TGCAGTAACAATCAAAGGGACTTTGCAATACCATGCCCTCATACCTACTAAAGATGGGAGACTTCAATTGAAGAGATTTTCTTCAGCCACGGAATGCGACTACTTCCCAAAAGAGAAGAAACGAAAATTGGAAGAAAAAGTGAAAACAACTGTCACTAAAAAAAAAAGGCGGAAAGAAAGGCAGATAGAAGACCAGACATCAGCAAAAAAAATCTCCAAGCTTCAATTTTACTTAATCCATGAAACCACTTTTTCGACCCGACCTCTTATTCAATAACTAGATTTTCCAAAATTCAAAATTTTTCAAAATTCATCAGTAAACGTAATGCAGGCATTTAAATAATGGCAGTCTCAACCCTGAAAATTGCAGAGAGCGTTCAAATATACTAGCATATATTATTACTTTTGAAAAAAAAACAATACCATGAAGGCACCACGGTGCGCTGCGGGGCTCTAGCGCCAGTGCCACGAGCGTACCAGAGTACTCAACGCTTATTTTCATACAATAAAAATTTGAATCCCACTTTCTAATTTACATGGTCCTATAGGAAAAAACCTGGGCTTTTTTTTAAGACAAAAAACCCAAAAAAACCTGTCGTTTTTCCAAAAAAAGTGAAATTTATTTTTGACCTTCAGTTTTGAAGGTCAAATATTTATTTTTCGATAAAATGCGTAGCACCAATCGAAAGGGCGTGAAAACCTTTATCGAAACTGTACTAGACCAAATTTTTTTCATCGCTATTAGAAGAGTTAAAAATTGCCGAAATAGACGATATCCACGAAAGTCCCAAAACTTTTACCCTCTCCCCCTCGATCAATACTTATCCGAATGAAAAAATTTTTTCCCCATATACTACTATCTAATAGCACAACACTTTGCCTAAGTTTAACTTAGATTAGACAACTTCGACTTTTTGAGTGGGTAAACTTGAGAAATAACGCCCCATATGTATTGATAAATAGTATCCCAAATTATTTGAAATCATTAAAAACTGAATTTCGACCGCATCTGCTGAAAACAGATGATAGTTTTTGTATATTTAATATACAGACATCTTTTAAAAAATCTATGTGATTGAATTAATTTAAAAACCATGATGTTAGCTTCATCTTCATAAGACGAGTCTTCAGCATCTTTTTAGACGTAATAGCTGGATTTCCAGTGTCACTTCCGTTAGCTATTAAGTCCAATGACTTGTTCTTGTGATCGACAGACTAATATTTTGTACACATGGGAGTTTCGGCCCTGCGTATAGTGCACATAGGACGAATTTTGCGGAAAGCATAATTTACGAAGAAATTGTCGAGCATCAGTATTCCGAGAAAATGATAATGCCACTGCTGCGGCACGTACGAAAAGTTAGATCCTTTCAAATGACCAATGTAAAAGCAATTTTTTGGACATATAAATAGTTGTCCAACTTTATTTTTGCAAAAGAAAAATATATAAACTTGAATTTTTACTTTTATTGAATATAATTTGTAAAAATATATTATAACAAATATTTCTATTAAAAGGCATTAGATACCAAATTAAAAGAAGTATTTTTAACAATAATTACTTTATGGATACATTTTTTTTAAAGTAATTGCTAATTAAATTTATATTATTCATTTTCTTCTTTCCTAGAGCATTCTGTATCAGAAACGGAGGCATTTATAAAATATTCCTGGCACCCCGGTAAATGTTTTTAGGGGAAGATGCAATCGAGATCAAGGATTTTTTGTACCTAGGCACTATTAAAAAAACTTATATGGACTTCTGTTATACTTGCTAAACGAAAGTGATAAATATGAAGTCCCATTCAATTGAAGTGTATACACTGTTAGAAATTTCCTGAAATTTCAGTCAGTTTTCAATGACTTATGTCACTGAAATTTCATAAATTTGACTTTGAAAATTAATTTGAGGCCAAGTTCATTAATTTTCAGTAACACGAAACTTAATTTTGAAGCAAAAGTTATTGAAATTTCATAAAGTAGACTCTGAAACCTGTTTCAATTGCTTGTACATAAAATATTATTGGTGGCTGAATAAATTTCACTGTGGTTTACGTAAATTTTATAAACATGCATTGAAAACGAAGTAAGGGTGGGGATTCACCGCTAGGCGGCTACCGCTTACTGGCGCAGGTCTTCTCGCAATCAAAGCGAGGGCTTGCGCCTTCACATAAGGTGTCGAGTCCTTTCCTCCCCAGAGCGTCTGTGGCACGGTCCGTCCACATTGCCATACTGATGAGTCTAGTGGCAGACCCGGGACGAAACGCACTCATTCCTTTTTATGGACTGTGCGGGCAACTATATACGTCTTACTGAGACTTGGTTGCCCTGCATCTCTGCCTATTTTATTTATAACGCTAGTCGTGATATAACATTTTTTATTAAATTTAATAAACCTAAATGAAAATATGAACAAAATTTGAAAATAATTCATGAAACTAAATTTAGAAGTTTCGTATGTGATACACATTGAATATTCATGGGATATTCATGAAAATTTACAAAAAATTCAATGCACTATCTCTTACAATAGTTTCAAAACTTACATTGAAATTTCAATAAGGCTATTTAAATTTCAGTGTTGCATGAAATTTCAATGAGTTTTTCACTAACCGTAGTGTAGAAAGCTTCACTAGCATTTTAATTAAATTTCATGAACTTACTTCTAACAGTGTACTGATCAATTAAATCAATGCCAGTGGACTGAAATAAGGTGATAATTATTAAGAAGTTACATTATTTACTTTAAAAAAACAACATTTATCAGCTTTTCGTAAAAATGTATGTAAAAAAGAAATTTCAAATGAAGAAGCTGAAAATATTTCTGTAGCTTCTTTTGGGACATTTTCTTGTTAGAAAAATTCTACCCACTGTGCGGACACAGTCTCATAATTTTTTATTTTAATGTTAGTTTTTACAATTAAAAAAATACGCCTCCTATTAAAAAATGGTCTAAAGAAAACTCGTAGATCTTTTTGAGGTAAATTATTTTATTTTCAAATATTTTTCGTATCTTATAGTTTTATTTGTTATCTAATGGGCTTAAATGAATTTTTTTATAATATTAAAGATTTAGCCAACGGCAATACCACGCTGAAAACACTAGTTCCCGTAAGATCACTGAAGTTAAGCAGCGTTGGGCGCGGTTAGTACTTGGATGGGTGACCGTTCGGGGAATACTGCGTGGTGTTGGCCCGTCGTGGGTGTAGTGAACCCACACTGGTAGTATTTATCCACCTAGAAACACTACCCGAATCGGGTAGTGAGGCAATGAACTTTCGAGTTCGAAATGCTAATCAATTTTTTTATTTTTTTTTATTAAAGATTTAGAAATAATATTCGATAAAAGTAGAAAACCAAGTGTAATAGAATTCCTGAAAAAAAAAAACAACAAGAATTCAACGATCAAATTTGGACGAACACCACAAAATGCTCCTATTGCAATTCCTAAAAAACAAAATGAAAAAATTTGTTTCTTTGGATAAAAATAAAAAAGAGGAAAGAAAAATGAGAAGGCAACCAACCACATCCCCTTCCTTCTCTTTTTTATTTCTTTCGTCCTTTTTATTTTTATTATTATCAAATCACAATAAAAAAGCATGCAAATGTACATTACCAACGTTTCGGCGCTCACACAGCACCCTTATCAAGGCAAGGAAAATAAAACAGGTGACAGGTGGGAGCGGCGACCAAGCGACGACGTTATCCCTTCGATACCTGAGATCTGAATGTGGGTCAATAGGCCAATCCGTCACAACAATAAAGAAATAAGAGAAAGTCAAGACTCATGAAAACTAAATGAAATTAATCAAATTTGAATAACTTTTGTTTAATCTATCTAAATCAGTTTTTAAATTTATAGAGGACTTATTTTGTTTTTTAATATAAAGCATTTCCATGAATTCTCTCTTTCTCTCATTACTTTCACTATGTAAAATTTAAACATTATCCCAGTCAAACTCATGGTCAACATCAACAAACCCTCTCGTATGTCTAGCGAGAACACTCTTATAACAACGTCCTAAACGGACATCACTTTTGTGCTCCTCCACCCTGGCATTAAGAAGTCTTCCAGTATGTCCCACGTAAGTCATTCAGATCTCAGGTATCGAAGGGCTAACGTCGTCGCTTGGTCGCCGCTCCCACCTGTCACCTGTTTTCTTTTCCTTGCCTTGATAAGGGTGCTGTGTGAGCACCGAAACGTTGGTAATGTACATTTGCATGCTTTTTTATTGTGATTTGATAATAATAAAAATAAAAAGGACGAAAGAAATAAAAAAGAGAAGGAAGGGGATGTGGTTGGTTTTCTTTCCTCTTTTTAATTTTTATCCAAAGAAACAAATTTTTTTATTTTGTTTCTTAGGAATTGCAATAGGAGCATTTTGTGGTGTTTGTCCAAATTTGATCGTTGAATTCTTGTTGTTTTTTTCAGGAATTCTATATATTGAATTGATTGTTGGACGTTAAATGAGATTTTGAATTTGATTTTAATCTGATTTAAAATTCTTGAATTTCAAACCAAGTTTATTTATTGTTTTTCAAAGAAAAAAAATATATGCATGTATAATATACATTCATAGATATTTTTTAGATGAACAATTCGGGTTCTTAACATATTTCCGTATCTTGCATAGTTTGAACGAAAAATATAATTTTATATTTTTAATAACATGCGGATGCCTCTTGTCTTCAAAATGTTTTTGATGGTTCATATACCTAAAAAAATACAAAATTGTTTGTGACATGATTTGAATGATTCTCTTTGAAAATAGTCACTATCCGCCGGACTATAGTGTTTAACAACTTTTCCAAGAAGGGATGAAAATTATTTTTTGTTTTTACTTTTTAACCCCGTTTTTTTTTAATTTGACGTGATGGGTTATTTTCGTTTTTAGATTCGAAATCTACATGAGAAAGCCCTATAGAAACGTTAATGAAACCCTGTGGACTTTCCGTTAATCACAAAATTAATGTCGGACTGTGAGTAAGCGCCAAGTACGGGGTCCCCGCTCTGAATGGCGATTCGAGCGCTCGAGCGCAAATACTCAAACCTCGATATCTCGGAAACTAAGGCCCATTAGATCGAAAAAAATACGCCCCTAATGGATTTTGGTGTACTTTCATCATGTGAAGCCCCAGACAAATCGGCAATGTCCATCTCGCGTCCTCTCCTTGTAAGATTATTTTGATTATTAGGTATTTTCGCTTCATAGTCAGCTAACTTCACTTCTTTAACTGCTGAGGAGAAAGCAATGGATCAAATGCATGGGATACGCTCCATTTTTGCGCTATTTTGATAATATCTTCGTAAAAACCAAGTTTTTCCATACAAGTGTATTGGAAAAATAGTTTTTATTTTTTAAGAACTATTCAATGAAGTAATAAAATGGTAATAATAATTATTCATTACGAAGATATTACAAAAATAAAGTCTTGTCCCATGTATTTGATCCAATGTTTTCCCCTCAGCACTCAACGAAGTGAAGTTAGCCTATGGTTGAAGTGAAAATACCTAATATGCAAACCGTTCTTAAAGAGATTGTGTGAAAAATCTCGATTTCCTCATACTTTGAGTAAACATATAATAAATAAAGAAATGAAAATGCAAAAATCTCTCACAAAGATGCTCTTTGAAATTTAACGCACTTCAAAGTATATGAATAAACTAATTTTGCTAATTAAAATTGCATCAAGCCATGCTTTCATAACTTCAGTTTTTTTAACCGGCCTACATCTCATAACAATGAAAGGGTAATTCGTTACAGATAATTCGACGCGCTCCGGGATGCTCATGCCGTTTGACGGGGATCGATGGGGATGCCGCGAAAATGGGCACACGCCTAACACTGAGCGTCACTGCCATCTGATGCTATTGTTCTTTTCTTTTCGTTTATAACATAAAATGTAGACATGTTATCGAGAAACCGGCTCTGGTCAACAAAACAGAATAATACTTAGACGTATGCAAAATTTCGAACAAAAATATTCACCCGTGCGGCTGAAGACTGGAATCCCATTTTCTAACTGGTGCGTCCAATTTTAAGCCAGTCGTTCGGTTTTTGCGAGAGAGAGGGTGGGAGGCGGAGTTGCGCCATGCTCTCTCTCGCAAAAACCGAGCGACTGGCTGAAAATTGGACGCGCAAGAAAAAATTTGACTTTCACAGCGAGTTTTCATCGTATCGCGATGATTTTTTTTTTTTTAATTGAGGTAGAATTTGAAAAGAATTGTAATGGCATACATAAAGATAGCTTCAACATGCAAGTTTAGGCTGCCATTTTCATACGCAAAGGTTGCAGACTAGCAAAGGTGCCATTTCATGATATATTAATGTTTTTCTTACAACTTTCGAGCTTTCATCTTGGGCACCGAATCGAGTCGTTTTTTGTAGCTAGCTCTTGGACTATTACCTTTATACACTTGCTTGGTCAGTCGTTCATCTTTCATTCTTTCAACATGTCCGAACCACCTTAACTGATTTCTTTCCCATGTGTCAACTAGTGTCTCCTCCACACCACATTCTTTGAGGACTCTCTCGTTTCGGACTTTGTCCATCAGTGTTTTCCCGCATATTATGCGCAGGGGTTTCATGTCGATCGCGTTAATTTTACTTCTGTCCTTTTCTTGACAGGTCCATGTCTCGCTACCGTGTAGCACAGTCGGTACAAATATAGAATTATGTATTGCCATTTTAGCTTTTTTTGATATATTTTTACTTCAGACAATGGACCCTGCTCTACCGATAACCTTCTGACCCTCGTTTATGCGCCCATCGAACTGCCTATCTATCTTCCCGTCACTATTGAATAGGCTACCTAGACATATGTACTTATCAACTTGTTCTAATTTCTCATCATTTAGGACAATGTTGCACATTATTTTATCACCTTTTCCTTCAAACAGTATGATTTTTGTTTTATTTACGTTAATTTTGAGGCCCATGTTCTTCATGCTTGCATTTAGTTTGCTCAACATTCTTTGCAAGCCTTTGATTTTTTTTTCTATTCTGCCATAACAACCTTGTCATATGCGAAAGCTAACCCACGTACCCTTACTGTCTCGAGATCTACACCTTCTTCGTCAAAGATGGCCATTCTTAGACACTTCTCCATAAATATGATGAATATCCATGAAGACATAAAGCATCCTTGCTTAATCACTCAGTTTCCCATTAACTTCCCATATATTTTCTTCTGCTATTTGATTACCCTGCGGATGAGAATTTTTGAGTATATTTTACTTACGGTACTTAATAAGCTGATAGCTCTGTAATTGTTGCAGATACTTTTATTTTCCTTTCTTTTGTATATTGGTACGATAATCTCTTTTCTCGACTCGTCTGGGACTTCCCCCATCTCGATACATAAAATCAATTCGCACAGCCTGTGAGGTATGTACTCGCCACCGTACTTAAGCATTTCAGCGCTAATACTGCCTACACCAGCAGCCTTACCGGTCATTAAGTTCTCAATTATATCTCTAACTTCAGTGACACAGACTTTTTCAATTGGGTTTTCAATACATTATGTACTATGTCGCAGTTCTATTGCCCTATATCTTCACTTCCTACTAATAATTCTTTAATAGAGTCTTTTAAAGCGTCTACTATCCTGTCTGTATCATATAGCATTTCACCTTTGCTGTTTCCCATGCTGACAAACGCTGTATTTTTACTTCCCATCTTTTTTAAATATTAGTTTCTTGCTTCCTTCAAAGTCGTTTTGTATTTTTTTCTCTTCTTCTGTTCTGATTTAATCCTTACTTTCCTTGACTAGTCGTCTAACTTTCCTATTTTTGTGTCTGTAATCATTTTTGAGCCCATTTCTCTCCCCATGACTAAAACCTGTGATGTTCAACGTTCTCTCGTACGCTTCTTTCTTTTCTTGTCGGGCTGCCTCAATTTTATCATTCCACCATATGTCGCCAGACTTTCTTCCTACAACCGCCGTACTACACGCTTCAGTCGCAATTTAACAATGATCTCCCGTAGCATAGTCCATGTGCCCTCTATGTTTATTGCTTATAAGCGCTTCCCAAGTTGCCCTATCTATGTGTTCGTTTAACTTATTCTGAAAATCTATCCGCACTTCCGGTTTCTGTAAATTTTCAATCTTGTTTCGGGCTTGTTTCGTTTGTTTGATTCTCTTTCTTCTTCATCCCCGCCCTAAGTTTACTTTGGAGACTAGAAGGTAATGGTCAGTATTGCATTCAGAGCCCCTCATGACTCTTGTATCTTTTACTAGTTCTCTTAGTCTTTCATCCTCAATAACGAAGTAAATTATACTGTGGCTATTTCCTTTACATCAGGTGTACATGTGTATCATTTTATATCTAAACCAAGTATTTGTAATAAATAGGCCCTTTTCTAAGCATGAGCTAACTAATTTTTCCCCGTTATAATTTTTTCTTGAATCCCCAAAATTACCTAGCACCCTTTCTGTATCTGTATCCTGACGTTGAACGCCGACCCATCCGTTCAGATCGCCTAGCAGAATGATTCTTTCACCATGATCGCAAGTATTTATTGTATCATTTGAAGTGTCTCAGAACGCGTCCCTGACATCCCTCTGATCACTATCAACTAGGGCGTAACACACTATGATTAATAATCTTCAGATTCCCACCTTCATTCTAACCCACAGTGATCTGGACGATACATATCCTTGTTCTTTGAGATGCTGTCTTGCTTTTTCATTCATATAATCAAACCGACCCCTTGACTACAATGTGATTCACTATCTATCTATCTACGATCTATATTATATATATTTATTTAGTCTATTTGAAGCATCATTCTTGAAATATAACACGAGATTAAACAGTCGTTATGATAATCTTGTAGGGCGTGCAAAAAGAAACATTTTTCTTATCTTGGCTTTTTTTCGTATCGTGCGTTGTTTGGCTGAAAATGTTAATTTTCGTTTCTTTTTTTTTTTTTTTGGGGGGGGGGGGATTTTGAATTTGCCGTAAGTCAGAAAATTTTTATTTTATCGAGAAATGTCATAATAATAAATTGTTTGAATTTTCGAGTACTATGAACAATCGCACATATAATTTTCAAATTTTGAAAAAAAATGGTCTGAACAATTTTCAAAATGCTCTCACCTTTTGAATTTTCATCCAAAATGGTTGGCTAACGAACTTGACCTTTAGTTTAGAAGAATAAAAACGTATACGAAAGGCCAATCCAATCGGTCAATTCTTTCGACAGTTATCGTGCTCACAGACCCACATAATACATCGAATACCTTCTCTGGATGAGAAGGTAAAAAAAAGACTAACTTATTTTCATTAAAAATTATCTGTATAAAGTGAGCTCAAATTCAGCGTAAAATTTGATATGCTTAAGGGAATGCTTTTGAAATGAAACTTCTTTCAATTGTTTCTCCATATTTGCACAATATATTTCTTAATTTTTAGGTGAAAATAATAATATTCAAGGCCTCTTTTAAAGCATCAAAGAAGAAAATTCCAAAATCAAACCTATGATGCAGGCAGCAGTGGTGATTATGAGTCCTAATAGCAACAATGGGAGCCGGGACAAGAAAGGCTACCTCGTTCTGTTATATTGTTGAGAAAAGTAAGCAAAAAAAATATTTCGAAGGGTTCAATATAATAGACTGAGCCGTTCTCGCCACCGCTCCCACTGTTGTCATTAGGACTCATCACCGCTGCCGCCTGCGTCATAGATTCAATTTTGAAATTTACTTGTTTGATGCTTTAAAAGAGGCCTTAAATATTATTATTTCGACCTAAAAATTAGTAAGTATATTGTACAAATATGGAGGAAAATTTGAAAACAGTTTCATATTAAAAGTTGAGCTCATTTTATACTGATAATTTGTAATGCAAATGAGTTGGTCATTTTTTTTAAAACAGGAACACGCATTTGCTCCAGTACAAATAGCCTGATCTATTTCCGAAGTTCTTTCGAAAATATTTTCAGCTTTTATTTTATTTGTTCAGAAATCACACAATTGTACAGTTAATCCCATTTTATGGTGTAGCCGTTGATAATACGTCTACAACATTCTATACCTTTTTTGTGCGCCACAAAATTGTGAACATTTTTTAACATAACCATATTTGACCTAGAATCAACCATTCTCGAGTTGTTTCGAAAAACATGTTATTGTTTAACACTTTCCAACGCGGCCGTTGCTGTACACATATTGTTGGGACTTTTTACAATATCTTTATAAAGCCATCCCTAACGTATCTATGAAAAAAATTCTACTTTTCCGGACTTTTCTCTCTGAATGAAATTTGTTCCCCGTTGACTGTACTATGATGAAGAGTGTCAGCGGAGTGCATGACGCCTGACACGAAAGACGTTGGATATTCTCGGGTTGGCGTCACGGTAGAGCTTGCGCTTTCCTCTCATGACTTTGACGGCTATGTTGGCTGTAGCATTGCTACTGATAGGTTTTCCCATACCAGACAGACAGACAACGAAGTGGAAAGGGACTAAGAGGAACACAAAACCCATAATTTATCATGGGGAGTTTTTTAAATATTTTTAAACGCTTGTCGCTTCCCGAGGATTCTCGGGGCGCCCCTGGAGCGACCGCTGGTAGCCATAGCATGCGGGGCGTTGGTGATGGTGAGCTGCGAGATGGGCACATAGATATCACTAATAAAACAGCTGGCCAGCAACAACATCTGCGACAAACGGTAAACAGTTGAACATCAAGTGTGCCTGCTGAGGATGCTTTGGCTAGCGTTAGCAATTTGCGGCCAACCACCTCAACAGATATAGCGTGGGAGAGCATCAAGTGGGATACCACAATGAAAGAGAAATTGGTGGGTCTCTATTATGAAAGTACGAAGTTTGAAATCAAAAGCGAATAATGATACAGCTTCAGGACGAAGTTCGCTTCAAATCTCACGCCAGCATTATGGCAGATTTTCCCATACACGGAGAAACTATTGGCTGTGAAATATGGTATTGTAATATTTACTTTTATAAGAGAGTTCGATGGCAATCTAGGATATAGTCAAGAAAATAGTATTAATTGCCACAGTAGTACGAAGAAATACTTTTTCCATAACGATTACAAATATACTCTAAACTTAATAATTGCTATTTAGAGTTGGAAAGACTCATATTTTTTATATCAAATTGAAGTTAGAGAGAAGCGATATTCATAAATTAAATAATAAAACTGTAGTTGCAATGAGAGGCCAAATACTTAAAGGGTCAAAAATTAAAAGGGCGTAACCCTCACTTTTTTCAAAATGCGTTTTTTGCGAAAAAAATTCTTTATGAATATGCCCTCATTTTGGTATATATGACACAGTTTTAGTTTGATGCGAAATATTTTTATAAATGTTCAAAAAACGGAATTCCCATTGTTCCAACTGACAAAATGGAAACGTTTTGTTGACGCCGGGTAAAATTTCAGAAATGTAGGTTACGCCCTTTCGATTTCTGTTATTTCACTTGAACGTAGTGCTTTGCGAAAATTCCCATTTAAAATAGGAATTACCGTACCGAATGACGTCATATGCAACGAGATTCACCAGGATGGTCAAATTTATAAATCTCACCATGTGTCTCATCACAAAGAAAAGTCTCCGTTCGGTTGTCCCGGAGACACGTGTGCGATATAATTGTATGTTTAATGTAGACAATTTATAATGGGAGCAACTGTAATACATATAGGGTGTCCACGCCAGGGCTTACTGAAAATTATGCAACACGTCTTACACGCTAATGCTATTCTTATGGCCGTGTACAGCGGGTTGCATACTTTTTGGTAAGCCCTGGCATGGACATATATAGAACACACACACACACACACACACACACACATATATATATATATAACTTAAAAAAAAGTGAAACAACCACCGCAGGGTACCACCAAGAGCAACTGCCATCTGAAAAGAAAATGTCAATAGCCCCCAGTAGAACCGCGGTAAAATACACCTATGGCCACGTCTCACATCCGTGAGATGGGTGGCCACAGAGCACGACGAAATCACAACGACAGGCCGGCGGAACCCTCGTGTGTCTTGAGGACACGAAGCGACCCAAGGATGACAGCTTTCTGCATCCATCTCGCAAGTGCCTTGGCATATTTTTGGCACGCGGGTATGTCTTTAAGGTTACGAACCAGTCATAATTTAGCACCTCCGAGAGCACCTATCACAAGGACAATTACTCGTACCGAATATTTTGGGTACAGTCGTTACAGCTCTCTTTTAAGGTCTTGATACCTCTCCTCTTTTTCTTTCTTCTTTGCAGTGATGTTGTATTCGGACGGAGCCGAGAATTCCATCACGAATATCGTTCGTTTCTCGAAGTCTTGGAGAACAATGTCAGGCCTCGAGTGCGCTACGGAGCCTGCTGCCCGAAAATCGTAGTTCCAGAAAATCTGGCACTTCTCGTTTCGGACAATTGACTCTATATCCCTTGGAGCGTTCGGCAGGGCAGGGTCGCAACCAACACCGTAAGAGCGACAAAAGTGGTAATAAAGTACTCTTAGGGCCGCATTATGTCTATAGATATACGTTGTACCTGGATTGAGCCCTGCTGATTTGAGGAAAGCAAAAGTTTGCTCCTTTGACCAGGACTGTTTTTCTACATTTCTGTGAAAGTTTCCGTGCATATGCTTGTCGAGTAGCTCTTGGTGAAATTTTCTAACCTCTGCTTTCTTTACTTCGGCTTTTAGACCTGAAGCATCTAGATGGAGTAATGCACTTTCCTCACTTATGATGTTGAAATTCAGGTCAAGGGCTTCGGCAGCTTGCTCCGCGGCTTCGTAAAGGAACGCTTCTTCGCCAATCATCTCGTGGCTTCTGACCATCTTTAGGAGAGGATCTCTACCATTCACAGCGATGTAAGCTGTACTTAAAACAATTCGGTTATGAAGACATTGGAGATTCAAAAGTCCGCGTCCGCCTTGACGGCGTGAAATGTATAATCGCGGAACTGACGAATTGATATGCAAGCTTTCATGCATATGCATGATCTTACGCGTGGTGACATCAAGGGCCTTAAGCTCGTTCTTCGTCCACTGAACCACCTCAAACGAGTAGAGTAGAACCGGGACGGCAAGCATGTTAGTCGCAGATACCTTGTTCAATGCCGACAGATTGGAAGACCAAATCTGTCGAAGAAGATGCTTGTATCTGCTTCGGAGAGACTACTTCACTGATGTTACGTCCTGAATGTGGCTTTAAGGCACGCCCAGGTATGTATAGGTCTCTCCAGTGTTAAGATGTCTAATAACACTTATATCCACAAGCTCAGGGTCCTTGGGAACGTCAGTAATCTTTCCTTTCTTCAAATGAATTTTGGCACACTTGTCCAAACCAAAGTCCATCCCAATCTCTCACGTGTAGTTCTTGACGATATTTATAGCAGTTTGAAGTTTTCTTTTACCAGCGGCATGGATCTTCAGGTCATCCATATAAAATACATGAGTGACCTTATGCTCACGCTGGTTAGTGTCGCCACAGAGGTATCCAGGAAAATTTCGTAGTGCGAGAGATAGGGGCAGAAATGTGATGCAAAAAAGCAAAGGGCTCATACTATCCCCTTGAAAGACGCCCCTCTGGAAGGTGATCTTGTTCGTCGTCAAACCCTGATTCCTAGATGAGATGGTAAATCTAGTTTTCCAAAGAGGCATCAATCTCTCTATGCATCTCACTATGTGTTGATGTACCTTCAAGCTTTCCAACAGACAGATGATAAGTCTATGAGAGGTTGAATCGAAAGCTTTCTGGTAGTCACTCCAGGCCATTGACAGGACGCGCTGATGGGCGGCAGCGTCTTCACAGACACACCTGTCAATTAGCAGGTTCTCTCGACAGCCTGCTACACCTTTTTTCGAGCCTCGTTGTTCGTACATCTCTCGCCATACAGGCTCAATTTGTCCAACGATCCTGTTGCTTAGGACAGCTGTAAAGATCGTATACAGTGTGTTTAAAGAATTTATTGGCCTGTAGTTCTCTGGTCTGGACAAGTTGCCTTTTTTCGGTAGGAGTATAGTGCGTCCTAACACCAGCCACTGCGGAATGGGCGTCTCCGACTTCAAATATGAGGTGAATATGCGGGCCAAATGTTGGTGTATAGAAGTAAACTTCTTCCACCAAAAGTTCTTGATACAATCTGGTCCAGCACCGGAAAAGTTCTTCGAGCCTCTAAGTGCGTTTTTCACCTCTTCGGCAGTGACTGATGGGCACTCCTCCTCAGATTTTATGAAGCTGCCGCAAAACTCCTTGAAGCGGATGATATTGTCAGTATCTTCTTTCAACTCTAGTGTTTTCGGGATCTTGTACATCTCTCTCCAAAAAGTCTCTACCTCCTTGGGCTTGGGTGGATTTTTTACAAAAACAGGGGGATCACTGAAGAGGCGTGATGGGTCAGCAAGAAACTGTTGATTCTCCCTATTCCATCTCTCCCTCTTCTGTATCCTCCTCCTTGCGTCAGATAACAGCCTTATTTTGTCAACAATATGCTGCTTGATTGTCAGCAGCTTTGACTTGTTCAGTGTGTGATTCAAGGTCCTTAGTTCTTGGGCGAACTTTCGAACCCTTTCCGTACAGCACCATACACTCAGCAATTGATGGTCCAGAGGTCGGACTCTTGCAAGATATCTCCACGAAGGGAGGCATCCATTTCAGCCATATCTTGGGGCTTAAGAGGAACTTGCATGTTGATGTTCCTCCTTGTACTGAAATTGCGATCATTTTCCAGAAGGTGCCTGCTTTCTGCGGTTGGTCTTAATGTCGCTTCATCTTCGTCTGCAGCTTGTTCAAGCAGCGGTTGAGGAAGCGCTCCGCGTACATATCCATTTTTCCGGAGGTAGTCGGCTTGATTTCGCAAAGACTGATGCGAAACGTATTGAAGCTCTGGGTGGTTCTGGCACCATAGAGTATGCATACGCGCCATAAAGCCTCTGCGAACAGGGATAATACAGGTATCGTAGCAGTCTAGCACGTCATTCTTAAGTTGATCCGTCCACTGAATGTGGGCGTTTCGCCGGTTCGTCGTCGTGTTTCCATATAAATTATTTTCAGCACCCCGAACTCTAGGATGATCGGTATTGTTTGCCGATCCATTGTCGGGTGCTCTGCGCGTTCGATCGTTTTGAACCGCATCTACAACATTTTGGTGGTTTGTTGGTTTCATTGTTGTTCCCACGAGCAGCTAGGGAAAGGGTTTGTGAATCCTTGTAGAGCCCCGCGTGCAAGGATAAGGCTGATACTCTGAGACGTCGCCCGGTATCCCAGAGTCACCGTTAAAGACACCTTACCCATGTGCCATGCAGCTTTCGGCACGATTCTCACACCTTCGCTTAGGGGCTATTCCTTCGGGACCATCCCTGGATAATTGTCCGCGACTGCTTATCAATTATTGTAACCATATTCAGCAGAAACCCGTGGTACGGGGATCATCTATCCGCAACCCGAGGACGCGTTCGGTGGCTTTGTCATAAGCCCTTCGGTTCTATTCCAAGGGAATCGAAACTGGAACCGAATGGCATCCCTATATATATA
>CAKNXH010069623.1:3280-30159 GCA_932178445.1 Andricus quercusramuli
ATATATATATATATATATATATATATATATATATATATATAGGTAAATATATGTATATGTAAATATATATTTCGGTTTCAATTCCTTTGTAATAGAACTGAAGGGCCTATGATAAAGCCACCGAACGCGTCCTCGGGTTGCGGATAGAGAGCCCTTGTACCAAGGGTTTCTGCTTAATATGGTTACAATAATTAATAGGCAGTCGAGGACAATTGCCCAGGGATGGTCCCAAAGGAGTAACCCCTAAGCGAAGGCGTAACAATCGTGCGGAAAGCTGAATGGCACCGGGTGAGGTGTCTTAAACGGTGACTCTGGAATACCGGGCGACTTCGCAGAGTATGCTGCCTTATCCTTGCACGTGGGGCTCTACAGAAACAAACAAAACCTTTCCCTAGCTGCTCGTGGGAATAATAATGACACCACCAAACTACCAAAAAGTTGTAGATGCGGTTCAAAAAGATCGAACGCGCACAGCACCCGACAATGGGTCGGAAAACAATGCCGATCATCCTAGAGTTCGGGGTACTGAAAGTAATTTAGATGAAAACACGACGACGAACCGGCGAAACGCCCACATTCAGTGGACGGATCAACTTAGGAATGACGTGCTAGACTGCTACGATGCCAGTATTATCCCTGTTCGCGGAGGCTTTATGGCGCGTATGCACACTCCGTGGTCCCAGAAACACCCAGAGCTTCAGCATGTTTCGCATCAGTCTTTGCGAAACCAAGCCGACTACCTCCGGAAAAATGGATATGTACGCGGAGCGCATCTCCAACCGCTGCTTGATCAAGCTGCAGCCGAAGATGAAGCGACATTAAGACCAACCGCAGAAAGTAGGCACCTTCTGAAAGATGATTGCAATTTCAGTACAAGGAGGAACATCAACATCCAAGTTCCTCTTAAGCCATAAGATCTCGCTAAAATGGATGCCTTTCTTCCTGGAGATATCTCGCAAGAGCCCGACCTCTAGACCATCAATTGCTCAGTTTATGGTGCTGCGAGAACTTTGGCTGATTCAAATCGAAGGCTAAAACCGACGATGGATCAAAAGACCAAAAGAAACTTGCATCAACTGAACAAGAAAATTGGATGGGCAAGACAGAATGCGTCCCGTCTTCAATGTGTGATTGACTACATAACATCTGGTAGACCGTTTACGAAAAGGGTTCGAAAGTTCGCCCAAGAACTAAGCATCTTGCATCACACACTGAACAAGTCAAAGATGCTGACAATCAAGCAGCATATTGTTGACAAAATACGGCTGTTATCTGACGCAAGGAGGAGAATACAGCAGAGGAAGAGATGGATCAGGGAGAATCAACAGTTTCTCGCTGACCCATCGACCCTCTTCAGCGATCTCCCTGTTTCTGTAAAAAATCCACCCAAGCCCAAGGAGGTACAGACTTTTTGGAGAGACGTATACAAAATCCTGAAAACACTGGTGTTGAAAGAAGATACTGACAATATCATCCGCTTCAAGGAGTTTTGCGACAACCTTATAAAATCTGAGAATGTCCATCAGTCACTGCCGAAGAGGTGAAAAAAGCACTTAGAGGCACGAAGAACTTTTCCGCTGCTGGACCAGATGTATGAAGAACTTTTGGTGGAAGAAGTTTACTTTTATACACCAACAATTGGCCCGCATATTCACCTCATATTTAAAGTCGGAGACGCCCATTCCGCAGTGGCTGGTGTTAGGACACACTATACTCCTGCCGAAAAAAGGCAATTTGTCCAACCCAGAGAATTACAGGCCAATAACTTGTTTGAACACACTGTATAAGATCTTTACAGTTGTCCTAAACAACAGGATTGTTCGACGAATTGAGCCTGTATGGCGTGATATGTACGAACAACGTGGCTCGAAAAAAGGTGTAGCAGGCTGTCGAGAGAACGTGCTAATTGACAGGTGTGTCTGTAAAGACGCTGCAGCCCATCAGCGCGTCCTGTCAATCGCCTGGATTGACTCCTGGAAAGCTTTCGATTCAACCTCTCATAGACTTCTCATCTGTCTGTTGGAAAGCTTGAAGGTACATCCACACATATTGAGATGCATAGAGAGATTGATGCCTCTTTGGAAAACTAGATTAACTATCTCATCTAGAAATTATCGTCTGATAACGAACAAAGTCACCATCCAGAGGGGCGTCTTTCAAGGTGCTACCATGAGCCCTTTGCTTTTTTGCATAACACTTCTGCCTCTATCTCTCGCACTACGAGATTCTCCTGGACACCTCTGTGGCGACACTAATCAGGGCGAGCATAAGGTCACTCATGTATTTTATATGGATGACCTGACGATCTATGTCTCTGGTAAAATGACTTTGGTTTGGACAAGTGTGCCAAAATTCATCTGAAGAAAGGAAAGATTACTGGCGTTCCCAAGGACCCTGAGCTGGTGGATATAAGTGTTATTAGACATCTTAACACTGGAGAGACCTATAGATACCTGGGCGTGCCTTAAAGCCACATTCAGGACGTAACATCAGTGAAGTAGTCTCTCCGAAGCAGATACAAGCATCTTCTCCGACAGATTTGGTCTTCCAATCTGTCGGCGTTAAACAAGGTATCAGCGACTAACATGCTGGCCGTCTCGGTTCTACTCTACTCGTTTGGGGTGGTTCAATCGACGAAGAACGAGCTTAAAGCCCTTGATGTCACCACACGTAAGATCATGCATATGGATAAAAGCTTGCATATCAATTCCTCAGTTCCGCGATTATACATTTGACGCCGTCAAGGCGGACGCGCACTTCTGAATTTCCAGTGTCTTCATAACCGAATTGTTCTAAGTACAGTTACATCGTTGCTAATGGCAGAGATCCGCTCCTAAAAATGGTTAGGAATCACGAGATGATTGGCGAATGAGGGTTCCTTTACAAAGCCGCTGAGCAAGCGGCCGAGGCCCTTGGCCTGAAATTTAACATCAGACGTGAGCAAAGTGCATTACTCCATCTAGATGCTTCACGTCTCAAAGCCGAAGTAAAGAAAGCAGAGGTTGGAGAATTTCACCAAGAGCTACTCGACAAGCATATGCACAGTAACTTTTGCAGAAATGTAGAAAAGCAGACCTTGTTAAAGGAGCAAACTTTTGCTTTTCTCAAATCATCAGGACTCAATTCAAGTACAGAGGGTTTTATTTTTGCATGCCAAGGACGGTGTCATTTCCACCTTAGCATACCGTGCCCGCATTTTATGTCAAGAAGTTCCCAGTGATAGGTGCAGAGCGTGTCATGCACACGCTGAGGGTGTCACACTATCTGGGTGTCCGAACCCCCGCAGGAACGACGTACATCTATGGACATAATGCGGCCCTAAGAGTACTTTATTACCATCTTTGTCGCTCTTACGGTTTTGGTCGCGACCCTGCCCTGCCGAACGCACCAAGGGATATAGAGTCAATTGTCCGAAACGAGAAATGCCAAATTTTCTGGAACTACGATTTTCGCGCAGCAGTCTCCGTTGCTCACTCGAGACCTGACATTGTTCTCCAAGACTTCGAGAAAAGAACTATATACGTCATCGAATACTCGGCTCCGTCTGAATACAGCATCACTGCAAAGGAGAAAGAAAAGTAGGACAGGTATCAAGACCTTAAGAGAGAGCTGCAACGACTGTAACCAAAGTATTCGGTGCGAGTAATTGTCCTTGTGATTTGTGCTCTCGGAGGTGCGAAACTATCACTGGTTCGTAACCTTAAAGCCATACCTGCATGCCAAAAATATGTCAAGGCACTAGCGAGATGGATGCAGAAAGCTGTCATCCTTTGGTCGCTTCGTGTCCTGAAGACACACGAGGGTTTCGCCGGCCTGTCGTTGTGATTTCGTCGTGCCCTGTGACCACCCATCTCACGGTTAAGAGACGTGGCCATAGGTGTGATTTACCGCAGTTTTACTGGGGGCTAGTGACAGTTTTTAGATGGCGGTTGCTCTTAGTGAGACCCTGCGGTCCCACCCTCTTTATCTCTGTATCTCAATGTTCTAGAAGGTTTTACATTATAGGAAAAATATTTTTTGATCAGTGAAAAAAATTTCGAAAATATTTTTGTGTAACGCCCACCTCAAAATTTGACATTTTCATGCTTCTAAATGGTGCCTAAAGGACCTTATTAGTAGTAGGGCTATGCCGGTACGAGCTCAAATTCCGATAGATGGCGCCACCATCGCTAGTTACCGACACCAACAGATGGCTCCAGGAACTAAGGTAGGGTTCTGTTTCGTGCTGAGTTACCGACATCAACAGATGGCGCCACCGACTAAGTGAGGGTTCTGTTCCGTGCTAAGTTATCGACACCAACAGATGACGCCTTTGAGAAAGGGAGGGTTCGTTTCCATGTTAAGCTACCTGCAGTCGGTCAAAAGTGAGGTTGGTAACGGTGATTTCTGCTAAGTTAACATTATAAGGTTCTGATCATTGATATGTGATCATCGATCGGTAAAACAGTTTCTTCCATCAGTCTTTAAAACAGGTAAGTCTGTAATTTTTATATTATCATTTTACCATCGGTCGGTAAGAAGTTATGTTACCATCAGTCGGTAAACAGGGAGTGCGATAACTTTTTTTATATTATCATTTTACCATAGGTCGGTAAAACAGGGATCGTCTATAATGCACATCTCCAGCCACAGATAAAGCCTCAGTTGCTATATCAGGAGCATACCTTACTCATAGGTGTAAATAACTGATGACGTCACTCAGTACTTCCTGTCAGCACTAATATCAATATATTAACAGTCGGTAATGGGTTTATCGGCCGTTGAATTGATTCTCAGTCTGTTCGTACCTTACCGACTTACTGTGTGTCGCCCCCAGGGTGTCCTGCACGCGCTGGTATTCCCTTAACGTCCACGTGTGTTCCTCTGTTTCTACAAGTGTTATGCGTCTACCTTATATATAAAAGATATTTCTACAAGTGTCGCGTTGAGATTTCCTGCGCTGATTCAAGTAGCCTAAATTTTATCAATTTAAATTCCCCGCGCTTCAATTCATTAACTGGCGAATCAATGTGAGATGCAGGGATGTGCCGTTACGCGTAACTGGAGGGTTTTGAAGTAAAATACCTAAGTGAAGTATTTCACGTAGAAAACAGGTAAAATACCTAGTAAATTACGTGCCAAGAAGGCGGACATGTTTAACTGTGCATAAACTCACTTTTTTGAATTTCTGGTATCGGCATTCGTAAGGGCGTAAGAGTTTTTTTTCAATGCCTATATTGTTAAATCAAGAAGCAAGTTAATTGAAAAATAATAATGTGAACCAGGGATGTGCAGTTACGCGTAACTGGAAGTATTTTACGTATAATACCTAAAGGAGGTATTTTACGTAAAATACCTGGAATATGTAAAATACAGGTAAAAAACCTCTGATTAGCTGTCTAATTCGAGGTTTCAATTTTCCGCCTCAGAGGTGGCGCCCTCATATATAGAACAAGACGTAATTTACATCATGTAGAAAACTGATGACGTAAAATACCAGGTAAATTACCGTATAAAACCAAGTAAATTACCACGAGTATGTTACTTACCCATCACTGGTGAGATTAGACAACAAGACGCATGAGAATTCGAAATAAAGTTTTCAACACATCTCTCTTTCTATCATGCGAGTTAGACAGAGAGAGTCCGATGATATATGAACGACAATTCATACTCATCATAACTCAAACTAATTAACAAATATGAAGAGCATTGGTTAAACATTAAAATTTGATTTATTTATTTTGTGATTTTCACATTTTATTCAACATTTTTAAATTACTGGGATACTGTAGCCTGCAGTCAATCGGACTTCTCTTTCTACCATGTGAGATAGACCACGAGATACATGAGAAATCGAAAAAAGGGTTTCAACACGTCTCTCTTTCTATCGTATGAGTTGAACAGAGAGGGTCCGATGGTGTTCGAACGATTTTCGAACAATTTAGGTACTCTGCGCATACGGAATCTGATACTATAGCTTGGATCAACCTACATGTTATCAATTTGAATTTCGCGCGCTCAGAACCTAGAGCTATTTTGTAGGAATTAATACATAAGAAAAAAACACTCAATTTGAACAAGAAGAGTCAGTTTTAGTGCATGTCCGCCATCTTGGAATGTACTTAACTCGGTTTTCAACGTATTATATATTAAAAACTCGAGAATCATGCGTAACTGGCAAAGCCTGTGGTTCACGCATCAATCTTATCGCTCAGTGCATGGTCATTTGCGCATTCGCAGTATGAAGTTAAAAATAATTTAAGGGTATGTGACACAGCCAAATACCTACATTGCCGACCTCACTTTTTCAATTTTCCGAATTTTTTTTTGAATCTAAGAACTTTTTTTGTAAATAAAATTTCGGGCTGAAACTTTGGAAAATGTATGAGCAGACAATAAACTACGTTTATGTACCTTATTCGAGGAAGAACTTCGCAAAAAATTATTTTCGAAGAAATTAAAACTGGGTGCATTTTTTGAACCTAAGAACTTTTTTTATAAGTAAAATATCGGCTTCAAACTTTGAGAAATGCAAGAGCTGACAGTAAAGTACGTTTATGTACATTATTTGAGTATAAAAGATGCAAAAAGAAAAATTCCAACTAAATGTCAACTCCGGTTCCGCTTGCCAGTTCGGTCGGTATTTTTGCGATGGGCACGACAATGCGAAGTCTGGCGGCCACTAATCGAGGCTCTATCAGCTGACTCGTCTACATCTGAAATATGGGGTCCACGCTGTCAAAGATTGATGATCCGGTGTTCTTACAATAATATTTTTTGAAAGTTGTGTCCAGCATAAAAGTTGAGTGAAATATGTTGTTTCAATGTTGAATTATGTAAGTATTGAAATCGCTATTGGCCTCGTTCAGTGGCCGCCAGACTTCGCATTTTCGTGCTCATCGCGAATACCGACCGAACTGGCAAGCGTTGTTGACATTTAGTTGAAATTTTTCTTTTTGCATCTTTTATACTCAAATGATGTACATAAACGTACTTCACTGTCAGCTCTTGCATTTTTCAAAGTTTGAAGCCGATATTTCACTTATAAAAAAAGTTCTTAGGTTCAAAAAATGCACCCAGTTTTAATTTTTTCGAGAATAATTTTTTGCAAAATTCCTCATCGAATAAAGTACGTAAACGTAGTTTATTGTCTTCTCATACATTTTCCAAAGTTTCAGCCCGAAATTGTATTCACAAAAAAAGTTCTTAGATTCAACAAAAAATTTGGAAAATGGAAAAAGTGAGGTTGGTAATGTAGGTATTTGGCTGTGTCACATGCCCTTAACCAAAATGAAAGTAATTAATTTAGGTGGAAAATAATTGAACTAAGAAAAAAAAAACAATTTTAGACGAAAATAATTAACAACTTGAATCATTAAAGAATAAACTAATTAATTTATTGACTTATTCAACAGAATATGAAATGAGGAATAAATACACATAGTTTTATTCGCTTAATATAAATTTGTATTCCACAACAATCTTAAACTAGTTTCAATAGATCACATTCATTATAAAAGAAAATCTTGACCTAGATTTATAAAAGTATTCACTAATATATTACATGTTTTTGACGCAATTTCTTAATAATTGCTTGACACACAGGGCTTTGTAGTGAATGGCCACTATTAATAAAAAATTGCAGCTCATGCACAAGATCGTCTGGATCCGTATGAAAAAATATACAACGTTCAAGATGGGATAGCTCCTCATCATTATCACCATCTTCCTCCACCTCCTCCTCCTCATCCTCATTATCATCATCATCAGCCTCCTCCTCCTCCTCCTCCTCCTCATTATCCACCAACGCATCAACATGTTTCGAAAGGAACGAGATATGCTGAGTCAAATAGCAAAAGCTACTGATAAAATTCGACGTAAACATCGTACGTTCAGGTTGGGTAAAGAAGCTACTGAAAGTATTTTGAGAGAGACTTTAAAACCTATAGTCACACCACTACAAAAGCTAGTAGATATATCAGTTAAGTCAATCAAATAAAGTAAATTAATGAAAAATAAAATTGAAAAAGGTGAAAAGGAAGATGAAGACGAAGAAGAAAATGAAGAAGAAAATGATAATCTTTCTTCCATGACTGCTGATAAAAATATTATAGTGAAACTTTTTCCACATAAACGATTATCAACAACTGGAAGTTCATTAAGATGCTAGTCTAGTTTCTCACTTTCAAAAAATCGATTTTTTTTTGCAACTGAGGCTCCATCTGCGGCTGGAGATGTGCATTATAGACGATCCCTGTTTTACCGACCTATGGTAAATGATAATATAAAAAGTTACCGACTTACCTGTTTTACCGACTGATGGTAACATTACTCCTTACCGACCGACGATAAAATAATATAAAAATTACCGACTTACCTGTTTTACCGACTGATGTTAAGAAACTGTTTTACCGATCAATGATCACTTAGCACAGATCAGAACCTTATAATGTTAACTTAGCATAAATCACCGTTAACAACTTCAATTTTGAACGACTGCAGGTAACTTAGCATGGAAATGAACCCTCCCTTTGTCAGTGGCGCCATCTGTTGGTGTCCGTAACTTAGCACGGAACAGAACCCTCCCTTAGTCGGTGGCTTCATCTGTTGATGTCGGTAACTTATCACGGAACAGAACCCTCCCTTAGTCGGTGGCGCCATCTGTTGGTGTCGGTAACTAGCGATGGTGGCGCCATCTCTCGGAATTTGAGCTCGTACCGGCATAGCCCTACTACTCTTATTTGAGCAGACTGTGTGCAAAACAATTTTCGTGCATGCGCAGTTTGAAGATGGCTTACTTTAGGCACTGATGAAAAAGCTGCGGATGCGCACTTTCGAGATGAGGTACTTTGGACACTGGCATAGGATATTTTTTTCAAACATTTTTTCAACCAATTTTTTTCAAACATTCAAAAAAAATGTCAAAAAAACGTCTTTACTCCACTCTATGCAATATAAAATTAGTATTTTTCCTTACCTCCTCCTAACAACTTTTTCGAACGGCCGTTGCAAAAAATAGCGTGTGATACACATGTGCGCATAGGTGATTGCATCATTCGCCTGCGACTTGAAGCACTCGTCTACGTTTTCGCACTCGCTTCGCTCGTACGCTAACCACCGGCTCATGCTTCAAGCCGTCGGCTTATGCTGCAAAATTCACCCTCGCACATAATCACCTATTTTGCGCACTTGTATCACAAATAACTATATTATATTTATTTACGATTTTTTTTTATATTGTGACTCTTATAGCCGCAAATATCTCAGAACTCTCAAGACTTATCGGACACGAGCCACTTCGACTGTAGAATGTTCTCTGACAGTAATATATCTGTCTCTTTATCCCAATGTTCCAGAAGTTTCTAGATTGCAGAATAATGTTACTCATGAGTTATTTGCGCACTAAATAAATAATGACAGCAATTTTTCATCAAAAGTGTTATCTATAAGAAAGCAATCAATCAAATTCATATACACAAAACTGGATGTCATACATAGCCCTCCATACCAAATTTCACCTGTGCAACTGCATCATTTTGTGCATTAAGGGGGGGGGGGGGGGTAAGGGGTTGTACTTTTGAAAAATCGATTTTTTTTGTTGTCTCTTCTTATAACTAAGCATTTTAAGAATATACTCCCAAAATTTGAAGTCGATCAGAGCAAAACTCTCGAAGTTATTGACTGACTAGTTAGTCTCCTCTCCTTAAAAACTGTACCTCCGACAGCTGCGGGCGGTCAGAAAGGCACTATATAAAACACTATATAAAACATTATGCGTATATAAAATATATACACTATATAATGGTGACATTGAAGCTGCAGCAGGAAGTCTACTCTATGGAGCTGGAATCGAGGATTCAGTGCAAGTTAAAAAAAAAACAATTTTTTTCACTTTTTTAGGTATTAAAACTTCAAATGCATTTTTCTCAAAACCACTTTTTAAAAGTTTTTGATCACTGTCATTTGAAAACTACATTACCGATTCATTTCAAACTTGGTACACGCTTTCTACATATAAAATACCTCCCCCAACGTTCAGTTTTAGAATTTTTTTTGACATTAAGGGGGTTTTCTACTAACAAAATGGCGGAATTTTTCGTAAGAAATAGCAGTTTTCACTTCAAATGACCACTAAAAATTTAAAAATGAAAAAAATAATAGTCAGAGAACGTTGGGGGAGGATTCAATGATACTTTGACTACATTTTAATGGATTTTTATTTCGGATCATTTTCAGTTGAGATACAGTGATCACCGCAAATCGTCTATTTCTAAAGACGTTCTTGGAAAAGCTCCGTCACCGGCTTGTTTGTCGATATTTTTGCATATAGAAATTTTACAATGTTGTTGAAACTATACTTAATAATGTACAAAAGGTTTAAATTAAATAAATAGAAAATAAATAACCTTGGAGCTGTTTACATGAATTCAGCTCTCAAAATTCCGCAATATTATTTTATGACGTCTGTGGAATGTTCTCGATGTCGGTAAAGTAGAGACGCATCTTTCTCTTGTAAAAGTGGCAGTGTAGCCCTCTTGTATTAGTACTCCAGTATGTCCCACCTGAATACATATATGTATTTGGCTCAACACCCTTCTATAATTTTCCCCGAAAACTACCCTTCCACGTAAATTTATATAGCGGAACTTACATGTACCTACTTATGTAAAATGCATAAAAAAGAATACTATTCATAAAACACAGTTGGCGGGAATTTTTTGCTCTCTTTTTTCTTCGATGACATATAATAAGTGTCCCAAAAAACTACCCCTAAGTCATACATACCTACCCCTCGTGACCAAAAATGTTCTAAAAGTGTAAAAACAACCTTGAACAACGTAAAGATGATTAAAAACTCTAAATTAATTATTTCACAAATGAAAATATACCCCTTTTATAATTTTTCCCAAAAACTACCCTTCCACGTAACTTTATATAGCGGAAATTACATATACATACTTATATATGCGCATCAAAAACAATAATATTCATAAATACAGTCGGCAGGAAGTTTTTGCTTTTTTTTTGCTCTTCGATGACATATAATACGTGTCCCAAAAATACCCCTAAGTCATACACACCTACCCCTCCTGACCAAAAATATTCTAAAAGTGTAAAAACAACCTTGAAAAACGTAAAGATGATTCAGAACTCTTAATTAATTACTTGACACTTGAAAATTCACCCCTTTTATAATTTCTCCCAAAACCTACCCTTCCACGTAAATTTATATACAGGAACTTACATATACTTGTATAAAACGCATCAAAAATAATAATATTTATAAAACACAGTTGGCGGGAATTTTTGGCTTTTTTTTTTTTGTTCTTCGATGACATATAATACGTTTCCCAAGAAACTACCCCTAAGTCATACATACCCACCCCTCGTGACCAAAAATGTTCTAAAAGTGTAAAAACAACCTTGAACATGATTCAGAGCTCTAAATTAATTATTTAGCACATGAAAATGTACCCTTTTTATAATTTCTCCTAAAAACTACCCTTCCACGTAAATTTATATAGAGGAACTTACATATACTTGTATAAAGCACATCAAAACAATAATATTCATAAAGCACAGTTGGCCACATTTTTTTATCTTTTTTTGCTTTCCAAAGATATATGATACGTGTTCCAAAAAAATACCCCTAAGTCATACATACCTACCACTCGTGACCAAAAATGTTCTAAAAGTGTAGAAACAATCTTAAACAACGTAAATATGATTTAGAACTTTAAATTAAATAATAATTTCTCCCAAAAACTATCCTTCCACGTGACACTTAGCGGAACTTACATATACTTATATAAAATGCGTCAAAAATAATAATATTCAGAAAACACTTTTAGCGAAGACTTTTGCTCTATTTTGCTCTGCGATGGCCAGTATAAAAATTCATTGAAAAAACTACCCCTGAGTGAAAGGTATCAACATCTCGTATCTAAAAATTTCCTGAAAATATAAAAACAAGTTCAAACAATATAAAGATGATTCAGACCTTTAAATTGACTAATTCCTTGTTGGAAATTTATGTATTCTATAATTTATCCCGTTAGTATTAATTAACGTATGAGTCGAATTTATTTAAATTGAAAAATAACTGTACAATCTACTGAACTTTAAGCGCCCTAGACAATACCTTTTATCACCAGTGTGTACATCATTACAAGTAAGAATTTTTCATATAATATATTTGGCTACAAATATTTATTCAAATGATAAAACTATCGTTAATTATTATATTAAAGTTGCAAGGGAATATAAACTCCGAGATTTCGAGATTATTGAGGTACTCGAATAAAAGATTACTGATTTTTTTGCTCTACGAAATTAAAGTATCGGAATTTATAAATTAAAAATATTTAATTTCTGAATAAACATCTTTCTCCTTCGCTTCGGTAGGAATCGAACCTCACGTCTTCCGATTGCCGGTCGGGTGCTTTAACGACTAAGCTACTAGAGAGATCGAAGGCAGATACTTTTTCAGATATACGCTTTTCATAGCAAGGAGTTATATTTTGAATACAAGATAAATTGGAAGGAATCTGTATTATCATCGAAAAAAATGAAAAGCGTATATCTGAAGAAAGTATCTGCCTTCGATCTCTCTAGTAGCTTAGTGGTTAAAGCACCCGGTCAGCAATCGGAAGACGTGAGGTTCAATTCCCACCGGGGCGAATGAGTCTGAATTCTTTTGAATTCTCAGAAATTTTTCGAATTTTTTTAATTCTTTTATATTTTAGTATTTTTTTTAAATGTTCTAAATACTTTTGAATTCGGTGAATTCTTTTAAACTATGTAAATTATTCTAAATTTACTAAAAAATTTTTAGTTTTTCTGAACTCATTAAACTGTAATGAATATTTTGAATTCTTACGAGACAACTAAATTCTCTTAATGTTTTTAAATTATCTTCAAATCATGAGAATATACTTTAAATTACTTTGAACTCCTTCAAACTTTTTGAATCTTCCGAAAGCTTTTGAAATCTTTAGAACACACGTAAGGTTATTTTAACTTCTGCCGCGTATGTTGCATTTTGTCGAATTGAAACGAATTCTCAAGAGTCACTTATACTCCTTTGAATTCTTTTTAAGTTTTTTTGAATGCTTATAAAATCTTCACAATTCACCATGAATTATTTTGTATTCCTACAAATCTTTTACATTATGTGAATCCTCCTGAATTCTATACAATATTTTTATTTAATTAATTTTATGCATTATTTTTAAATTCTATGAATTCTCTTGATACCTTTAGAAAATGCGCTGAATTATTTTAATTTCCTTCAAGTATTTCAAATTCTGTATAATTCAAATAAATTCTTACAATTCACTTATACTTATGTGAAGTCTTCAATTTCTTTTAATAATCTTGAAATCTTTAAAGTACAACACAAATCATTTTGAATTTCTGCAAGTCTTTTACATATTTTCAATTCTCTTAAATATTTCTAATTCTTTGAATTCTTTTGAATCCTTTTAAATCTTTTCAATGTTTTGAAATACCTAAAGTCACTAAAATTCTCTAAATTCCTTTGAAATTCTGTGAACTGTTTTGCAATTCTCCTCATTCCTTTCAAATTCTCTGAAATCTTTCGTATTATCTGAATTATTTTCAATTCTCTCAAATCTTTTGAATTTTTTTCATATCTTTAAATTTTCTGAATTACTTTGAATTTTTCTGAACTCTCTAAACTGCTTCAAATTTCTTGAATTCCCACGAGACCACTGAATTATTTTAATGTTTTTTAGTTATCATGAAATCATTAAAATAAACTTGGAATTAGTTTGAATTTATTTCTTATCTTTTGAATTCTCTGGATCTTCATGAATTCCTCTCAAACAATTGAATTATCTTTAATTCTTTGATTTTCTTATTTTAATTGTAATTCAATTGTGATTAGGGGCCATCCATATACCACGTGAAGATGTTATGGGGGAGGGTGATATGACAAAATTCCACGCTTGTGGTGGACACACATTACCCTGAATCAGCGAAAAATATACTGAAATGAAACAAGGTACAAGGTACACTCGAATTTTGTAGATCTGGAAGTACCATCAGTAAAACCTGGAAGTACCACTTTGTACAAACAACGTATACGCTGTACCATAATTGAGAGCTCATTTAGGGCTCATTTAATATGCAAAAGACAATTTTTCGGTTCTGAATTTCAAAAAAATTCATGGCACTGCTAGCTTTACGTCAAGCTAACAGTACCATGGCAGAAATTGAAAAATATCCTTTATCTAAAAATGCTGATAAAAGTAAGTATGTACTAATCATGAAAGTGTGTGCATCAGAATTAATGACTCATTCAGGGCTCTTGTATTACACCCGCGCATTTTTTTAAAAACAACCACAATTATGAAAAACTACGCTAAAATATAAAAATGCAATAACCATAAAAGTGAATAAATCAGAATGCTCTCCAGTCCAACGCACCCAAAATCAATTTTCCAAAACCATCAATTTAGTAAAAAAAAGTTAATTAAAAAAAAAAACGATTTTTTAACTGAAGAGATGAAATTCAAACTAAAATTATGAATCTTTGAAAAAAAAATGAATTTTTAACAAAGTAGTCCAACTTTCAATTAAGTAGCAGAAAGGGATTTGGAAATTTGGAAAGTAACTTCAAGAATATTCAGTTATTAATGCTTTTCCGAAATTTTTCAATTTTTATTTGGTAAGTTTTGAAAGATTTGAATTTAAAATTTTAAAGACTGCAAATTATTATTGTATCATTTTTCAACAACTTAAATTCAAAATTTCTCTAATTCAAACGCTCTAAATTTAAAAATGATCCACTGTTAAGTTGCAAAATTATGTAATCTTCAGTTTCCAATTCTTTGAAATTATACAATTTTATATTTTACATTTTTAAAGAAATTAAAATTGAAATTTATTTGACACGATTTTTGCATTTTTGGGGTACATTTTTTATAAAAAAGATTAACATAAGCAAATTCATATATTTAGGTTTTTAGTTCAAAATATTAAAAGATTACAATAGTATGTTAATGTGAATTAAAAACTAAAATGTATGGATATTACAGGTTAAAATTAATTTTTTAATGAAGCAATGGCTGTAATGATTTTTTTAAACTATAAAATATAATTATTTCCAAACGATATAATTTTCAAAGATTTAAAAATGATTTGATGTTGAAAGTTTCAAGCTGAAAGCTGAAGAAGTAAGATATACATTTTTTTAATTTACAGTTTCGAAATTTTTAAAAACTGAAAGTCATACAACTTTAGAAATAATTTGAAATCATTCTAAAATTTTTATATGATAAACTAAAAAGATTGAAGGCTCTACTCATGCTTCAAATTAAAAAATTGCAATTGTAATAGATTTGAGCAATTTTCTATATTTTCATTGCATCATTTACATTTAAATAATAGTTTTTAAAATCAGAACTTACTACAATCAGCTAATTTTTGCTCGTTCTATTAAAAATTTGAGGTTCTCTTTATATCTTGATCTTGTAATATGACAAATTTTATTTAATAGTTGGCACGTTTCAGGTTTTCCATGTTTTTAATCTTACACAAAGCAAATAATAACTCACGCGCATGTAGGAATATACAAATTTATTTTCTCTTATATGTAATGTTATGCCGAAATAAGGAATGTAACCAAATAGTACTTGATTATTCTTTATCTGACTGAATACAGTGTATCATATAAGATTCGGATTAAAACTGACGAAGGGCCACACGCCCGGTCCTACTTATACACTAGCGTAAGTGAATATGAGACAATGATATAGGTCAAAATCCAAATGCGTAACAACACGGACTCGTGTTGGGCCAAAGTACTACACAGATAGCATAATGGGAGAAGTCCATTGAGGTCAATCGTAAAAACCCTCTCTTTAGACTAAGTTTAGTCTCTAAACTTTCAAAACGTTACTTTTCGAGTTTTGATATTAGTATCCTTATTATCTAGTAAAGGTTGTACACTAGTACTGTAGGTTACAATATGAGTCGGAGTCTGTACTTTAGTTTTAACACAAAATATACATAGTTTTTTCGGAACAAAGTTCAATGTTGCGTTAAAAACTCCAGTCTTATATAATATATGTGACGTGCGCCGAAGAAAGGGGGCTTAATCTGGAAAAATCGAAATCGAGGTTTTTACACCTTTCGATAGTTTTTGAGTTGCTCTTTTTAATGAAATTGAGTTGATAGGTACCCGAGAAACCGTGCTTTCGCTCGAGAGCTCGAGATCCCGTGAAACACCTCCCACCACTCACCACTACATCTCCGCGTCTCATCTTTACCCCGTCCGTGAGCAGCGCCGCTATATGCGTGAGAATGTAGTGGCAAGCGGAGAGGGAAGATTTCGTGGTCTTCCCTCTCTTCTAAAAGTCGCGTCTATCGGATCGACTTCGACCGCTTGTCCTGAAAAATCTCGCTTTCCAGAGTAAGCCCCCTTTCTTCGGCGCACGTCACATATATAATATGCCTGAATTCAGAGCTGCATACTCAAGGTACTGCAACCATTCTAGTCCACTTTCTGCCCAAGTTCTCAAGCGTCTGTGAGTCGCTATAGTTTTTAATGTATTTTCAGTGTCGTCTAAACTTAAGCGAGCTTGTTTCAATTCGTCATTGTCTATTTGTGTAGGGAGCTGAATCAATTTCTTTTCTAAATTATTAAGATCTTGTTCGTTGTATTCAACGTTATAGGTCACATTAATCCAGTAATTCTGTTTTCCTTCTAAGTGTTTTGGTAGATCTGTTTGGTCATAATTATTATATGGTTTGCAGCTACTTCCTTTTATCTTAACAGGTTTGACTACTTCTATAGATTTTATATTTGATTCGCAGCTTATATCAAGACTTATCTTATCGAGCGGAATTATAATGTATCCGTTGGAGATTGGTATAAAAGTTTCATTGTGAAGCAAATACGGAGATTGATTACAATTTGGTTCCTCATATCTTTTGAGTAAGCTTGATTCCCAATTTTTACTTCCGGACAGTAAGAGATTAGAATGATTTCATTTACATATTAAATAGCTTACTATAGTATTGCATTGGTCAATAGTCTGTTTATCTGTTGGGACGTAAGAATCTCTAAATTTAATAACCAGTTTGTGATCTGGGATAATGGATAGGTAAAGGTTGCCTTTCTTTTCCGGGATGGGAACAATTCTTATCAAGGATCCCTCTTCCTTCTCTAGGACGGGTATATCCAGGATGTAAGTGAAGAGTCCCTGAATTATGGCTACCGAGAGTGAACTGATGTCAAGAATATGTTGGTCTCCTCATCGTTATCAAAGTGATATCTGGTTCTATGGTGTATTTCAAATTCTTCGAGGGTCTTCTTCAAAATTGCGGGTGTTAGAATTTGGGGGTGTGCTATACCGTGTTTTCCATAATTGATAGCGACTATGGCTGTATTGATGTCTTCGTTCATTTCACCAATCAAGAGAGTGGCGAGTATCAATTTAGTATTAACAAAGTTATCCTTTATGTTATTATTCACAGTTTGACTGAATTTTTGGGCCATTCCCAGTTCTTTCCCAATTTCTTTTTTTTATTGTAGAATATTCCATTGAGGAAGAATCTAGTATTAGTTTCAGTATTTTGGTATGGTTGATCAACACTGATGCTATATTTTTATTATCGATATACAGTTTGTCGAACTCAGCGTTAATTTGATGTAAATCGGATTCGGAAAGGGCTGTGAATAAAGTTTTGGAGATGTCTCCAATGAAGTTTGCTAATCCTCTCTTATGTCTCTGTTTTGCTAGAAGTTTATGTAAGTTGTTTTTATATGTTGGATTCTCAATGCTTCTTCAAATTGTTGCATGAGTTCTGATAGAAAGTTTTGACCTTGATCTCTTAAAATGGTCTTAGGGGCTCCAAATATATATATATATATATAGTGGTCAATTAGGTTATTGATAATCGATTCCGTGGTTTAATTTTTAATGGTATTAATACCGTGTATCTGGTTAGCCGGTCCTGAAGGCTCAATATATACTTATTGCCTTAAATAGTTTCTGGTAATGGTCCAAAGATATCAAGCGCGATTTTCTCGTTAGGTTTCGTTGGGATGTCATGTATTACGCTACTAGCTTGATTAGTGATTCTAGTTGTTTTTTGCAACTGACAGATGGGACAGGATTTAACGTATTTTATCACGTCGTTGTCCATTCCTAGCCAATATCCTAATTTCTTAGCTCGATCTATTGAGTTTTTCTTCCCTAAATGTGTTGAATGTGCTTCGATTATTACTCTTCTTTTTTCTTCTTTGGTGAGTTATCTGGTGTTAGAGAAACATAAGTGGAAGTTAGATTCGCGGTAAATCTTAAAAAGGTATTCAATCATTTCTTGGATTACATCCTTTTCTATTGGTGTAAATAAAGGGTCTCCAAAGGCTAATCTTACTAAAATCAGTTTTCTAGATTTAATTTCGTCGATTATCCAACCTAACTTTCTTAACCATTCTTCCTCATTAAAGGGTGGCATTTGTTCTTTCTTCATAAAGGTCCAGACTTTTCCTACAGCGTTAGGTTTAATTTTAACTGCTCATGAAGTTGGATTTAGCCTCCATTCTATGAAGTTTTGGTATAGTTTGTCTTCCGAAAGTTCTTCTCTCTGTTCCTCTAATTTTGGCTCGGAAGTACCTGCTGTTGGTTCTGAGATTTCTGCTCATGGTTTTATTAATCTGCTAAAGGGGGTTTTGATTCTATTCTCTTTTTCTAATGTAACTTCATTTATCTTGATGGGCTTGTTGATTACTGCTGGTTCTGGTGTGCTTATATCCCGATTTATGGGTGTGTCGAAAAATTCCAAGTCAAAGAATTAATTTTCGATAACTTCTTCGAGGTTAATATCTCTTGGTGCTTGGTCTAGAAGGTTTTTTTGTTCTATAGGAAATAATCTGGATAAGCAGTCGGCCGCTTTGTTTTCTTTTCCTTTTACATTTTGGATCTCATACTTGTATTCTTCTAGTTTGATTCTCCACCTCAAGAGTTTTGAACTAGGGTATTTACAATTATGTAACCATACTAGTGCCTTATGGTCTGTTTGGATTTTAAACTTGTTTCCTAGAAGCTATTGTCTTCGGCGTTTAACTGACCATATTATAGCTAAAAGTTCTTTTTCAGATGTGCTATAATTTTTTTCTGTAGGGTTTAATGTTCGAGATATAAATAAACATGGGTGTTCATTCTTGGATAGGACTGCTCCTAAACCTAGGTTTGAGGCATCCGTTGTGAGTGTGAATTTCTCTTTAAAGTTTGGGAACTTTAAGACAGGTGCCGTGCAAAGGGCATTTTTGAGTTTATTGAATGCTTCCTCGCATTTTGTTGTCCAGTTGAAAGGAATATCTTTTTTAGTTAAAAGTGCGAGGGGCTTAGCTATTGATGAGAAGTTTCTTATAAACTTTCTGTAATATCCCGCAAGTCCTAAGAAAGATTGGACTTCTTTTACTGTGATTGGATTTTTAAAATATTGAACTGCTTTGATTTTTGCAGGGTTTGGTTTAACTCCATTTTTAGTTATTAAATGACCTAGGCATTCTAATTCAGGTTTGAGGTATTCGCATTTAGTTGGTTCTAATCTTAAGCGAAGTTCTTTGATTCGTTGTAGAACTTTTACCAGATTTTTATTGTGATCCTCTAGGGTCGATCCAAATATCACTGTTGTCGATATAGGCGGAACATTCTTTTCCTATTAATCCTCTAAATGCGTTGTCCACCATTCTCTGGAATGTCGCTGGTGTATTCTTTAGTCCAAAGGGCATTCGGTTATATTCGAAGTGTCCTTGAGATGCTGAGAATGCTGTGTACTTTTTACTCTTCTTTCATAGGAATCTGGTGAAATCCAGCGCTCAAATCGAGAGCGGAAAAGGAATAGCTTGTCCTAATTGTTACAAAATATCGTCTATTATTGGTAACGGATAGGCTTCTTGGTCAGCATCTTTATTTATTTGACGATAGTCTATGACCATTCTAAGTTTGTCTCCTTTTTTTGGGACTACCCATAGGGGTGAATTGAACGGTCATTGTGAATGCCTATTTATTCCTTTATTTAGGAGTTTTTGTGTTTCTTCTAGGGCGAATTCTCTATGTTTTTCTGGAAGTATATGAGATCTTAAGTTTATTATCTTGCCTGAGTTTAGGGTGATCACATGTTCTGTGAGTTTTGTACAGGGGAGTGGGTCATCGGGTAGTGTGAACACTTCCTGGTACTGAATAAGTATTTGATGTATGCTGTCTCTAACTTTGTAAACCTTGTTCTCAATGTGATCTAGTTTTAATAATTTTTGTAATTCTTGGATCCTATCACTGTACTCTAGGTTGCTATCATTCTCCCTCATTTTAGAGTGAGTATCGCCTCGAGACTCTACTGTTCCAATTATGTCGTATTGTAATTCGTCCCGAATTTTTTGCAGAATTTTTGAATGATTTATTATAGGTGTTATAATTTCACCATTTTTGATTTTATATATACCGTCAGGGATTAAGTTACTGTTTTCTATCCATATCTCGTTGTCTTTGTCTTTTATTGTATTATAAACACGTGTTGTGTGTGCGGGGCTACATAATTGCCACTATCGTGTAATGGTAGTTTTTTTTTGTCTAAAATAAAAAATTTCGGTGTTATTGCGTATCTTTCAAATTTTTTGAAAAAAGGTAAACCTACTATAGCGGATTCTGGTAATGGGAAATCGTCATTCGTTATATGGAAGAGATGTTTCTTGGAGAAATATGGTATGTATATTGCTTCCTTTGATACATGTTTGTCTTTTCCCATGGCGAATATTTTTGTAAATTTGAAAGGCTTTGTATCTTCGGGTATTTGCTGTTTTTTAATAAGGTTTATTGAAGCTCCTGAGTCTACTAACAGGTGATATTCGTCTCCTCGTCGGTTTCTTCCTCGAATAGACTGTAGTCTTCCGCTGACTGCAGAAATTCTGCTTGGTCCTCGTAGTCTATCTGTTCCTGCACTTCTTCCATTGTCATTGTTTCGTTTTCCAATTCCTCTTCCGTTACTCGAATGTTCCGGACTTGGGGTGGTCGATTTGAAGATTGGCCTATCGGAAAATTTGTACTTATTGCAATACATTGATTTGCAAAATGTCCTAAATTACCACATGTATGACACTTCATTTTCATTCTGTCGTTTAGTACCATGTTATGGTTGCGTATTCGTTGAGTGGATGTAGTGTGAGCCTGGTATCTAGGTGCCTGTGTTGGCCTAGGTTGGAATTTCATAGTTGGTTTCAACGGCATCTGTCGAACAGGTTCTGATTCTTTCAACCACATTTCTGTTTCATTCGCGTGAATTTGTGCTTCCGCTAAGCTAGTTGGTTTAAAAATTCTTACTTGGAGTCCGATCTCTTTTTTTAAATTAAGTAAATATCTTTTGATATTTTCTTCTTCTTCTATGTTTATTCTCACTCTTCTTTTAGTTTGATTAATATGTTTTGCTTGGACAGCGTAATTTAGTTCATTGGTTAATTGCCTGAAGCGTAGGCTGAAATTCTGAACTGTTTCTGTAATTCCTTGTTTGCAGGATTCCAATTTGCTCTTTAATGCTAAAATTGAGCCGGTTTGTTTTAGGTTTTGTCTTAAAGAAGTATATACATTTTTGTAAGAGTTCACAGGTGTGTAGCGGAAAGCATTTTCCGCAATGCCTTGTATTTTTAGCGAGAATCAAGTCTAGAAGTAAGTTGGGTTGTGTGCACCTACTTTTCGCCCTTCTAACGCTTCTAATAAAATCCTCTATGCCGATATCATCTTGGCCATTTATGGTCTTTATCGTTTCCAAAGCTAATTTCACATTAATTTTTTCATCTTCCTCGGTTTGAAATTTGATACCTTCTTCCTCTCTGAGTAATTGTTCGTTTTTCAATAGACGACGTACCGCTGCTTCTCTTTCTTCTTCATCGGTGAGGAGTCAGGATGTCCTAGTATCTTCCCTTTCTCTAAGTAGCTGTGTATTTTTGGAAAGTTGTTCACTTATCTCTTTCTTTTCTAGGTAGTACTCATTTGGGGGTTGAGTTAAAGTTGCTGGTATTTTCGATTTTAAAATAGATGTATGGGACGATGTTGCTTCAGTCCCTTCACGCGTCGATGGACTATTCTCTATTGACCTACTTTCCCTACCTTCATCGAGGTCTTCCGTCAATTCGGGTTCCTCTTTGTCCGTTTCTATGTCCCCTTTGTAGCCTAATTCTTTTACTATTGTTTGGATATCTAAGGTTCTTTTTTTATTTTCAATTTTTAAAGCCACCATGTTGGCCATCAAAGCTTCGATATTCGCGAACATCCGCAATATCATTTCGTCGGTTATTTAGACAGGTGCGGTTGGATTAGGGTTGGGAGAGTTCGTTCCAGACATGTTAGCAGATGAGTTTGTCTCGTCCGCTTTGTACCCTAGTTCTAAATTATCGCGATATTTTTGATATGACAGTGTACTTATTTTCCTAGTTTGTCGGTGTAAAAATGGTGTCGCGTAGAAATTGAATGTGTATTATTTGGACTTTTTGTCCGTTAATACAGTGAAATGCAGGGTATCTTTCTACTACAATAGTCTGATTTCAAAGTCATTTTATTTAATTTTATTGAGGAAGAGTAGTGCTTTGGAACACCAGGAGTATGCTCTACCGGAATTTGTAAAACTTTGCTTCGCCTAACTTGAAATTAGCTTTTGATTTCACGTTAGTCTCCTTCCTCAGACAGTAAGGAGGACTTATACTCTTTACAATTCAATACGATTTGTTTTTGTTGTTTTAATTGCTTACTTTTCTTTAACCGTGATGTTTCTAAGTTCTGTCACTGGATGGCTTGATCCTTCTTGGTTAGCGGCTGGAAATTCGTAAAGTTCTTGTTGCTGAATCGGAGGTGGGCGTTGGCCGATAACTTATCGTCGGTCTTCCCAGTGTTCATACGCAGCTGCGTCCTCCGCCTGATTGCGGGCCTCGTTGTCAGTATATGGTGGATTTCGGAAAGTCAGAATTTTACGTTGAATAGCAGTTACTCAGTTCACCACTAATTTTAATTCTGTTTTCCTACTTTTCGTTGATTAACGGGCTTTCCGTAGAGAAGTCCGGAGTTCTTTCCTTGAGAATTCCGTAGAATTCTTTCCTCTGAATTCCATAGAATTCAATGATTTCAGATTCGTCTCAGGAATTGCCCTTTATGTGATTTCTCTGAAGTATCCGTGGATATAACAAATCGAAACAGCAATCCTGGCAGGATCGCCAGAAATGTTATGCCGAAATAAGGAAAGTAACCAAATAGTACTTGATTATTCTTTATTTGACTGAATACAGTGTATGATATAAGATTCGGATTAGAACTGACGAAGGGCCACACGCCCGGTCCTACTTATACACTAGCGTAAGTGAATATGAGACAATGATATAGGTAAAAATCCAAATGCGTAACAACGCGGACTCGTTCTCGGCCACAGTACTACACAGATAGCATAATGGGAGAAGTCCATTGAGGTCAATCGTAAAAGTAATGTCGTGCAAATGTTTCCGGACATTTATTTTCCAATAGGTTGAACAAGCACCCTAGTTTTAATAATAACAAACTGTAGATTTTCTCTCAATGATTGCATAAAAGGTGATAAAGGTACCATTTTGAGGGCATAAATGAAAGCCAGTATGTGTTAATTTTATTAGAAGTTGTTTGAAAAAACGTGAAATCTTAATGGTTCCGGAAAATATCAATAAATTCGGAAATGACCAATTTTTTATTGTTTTTGGGCTAATTTTAAAGATAATTGTCTGCAAGTCTGTTAGAATACTGTTCTAATAATTTGTTTTAATTCAGTTATGAAAACCTGACTTTATATCAATATAGATAAGTTCTTTAAATTAAGCTTAGGTTTTGATTGCATTGAAGGCAAAATTCTAGAAATATCTTATCAAGTCACTAAAATAATTAAGAAAATTATCTTTAAAACTAGTGCAAAGAGATTAAAAAATATTAGTTGCTTTTTGATTTCTTAACATTTTTTGGAAACATTAAAATTTGTATTTTTTTAAAGAACTCCTAATAAAATTAATATATGGCTCTCAATTTAAGACCATGAAGAATAATTAATTATATATTATTATTTTATCAGGTTTCGTGTAGTAATTGGAAGTAAATTTAGATTTAAATATTTCTAAAACTAGAGTGCTTTTACAAAGTATTGACAAAGATAGGTCTAGAAACTTTTGCATAGTAGTGCATTACATTCTCTTATAAACTATCCCATGTAGGTATATTCTATTTCTGTAAAATTAAAATCTATCACTTATATCTCGGAAACAATGATTTTCCACGACTTTAAGAAAAATATAATTCTTAAACAAATAATAATTGTTTGAATACTTAAAAATTGTATACAAAATACTTTAAAACTCGTCTCTTAACAATTAAAAATAATATCTACTTGTTGAAAAAATCCAAAGAATACCGTTTTTAGTATGAATTTAATAGAAAACTGCTATTTTGCAGTTTTTGGGTCACTTTCCAAGCACAATAACAATGACTTGAGAGGGTGTGGCTTGCGGGCAGGGGTTAACTTTGAAAAAAAAAACAAGAAAAATGTTGAGTTGATAAACTGTAAATATAAATTAAGTATTTATTTTTAAAATTGAACTAAAGTTCGGTTCTTAACAATAGAACAGTAATAAAATTGATTTTATAAGACGATTATTATGAATCTGTTCATAATTAAATTATTTATAGATTTTTACGTTAAAAATTGAACTATTTTAATTCGAAAGCCTTAGTAATTAATTAAATAAATCGTCTAGTCGCAAGACCGGCCATCTCCAAAAACAAAATTGTTGGGTAAAGCTAATTTTATGTCACACTGAGCCTGAATAAGATGGGAACAAAAACTCTTTGGTTGTTAAAGACATTAGGGCATAAAGTTTCAAAACACTTTTCCTATTTCTTGCTTGATTAAAAGGAACTTCTTCGACAAACTTCTTTATCCTCAAGTATGTAGGTGAACACTACACGAAACGAGCGGCCATTTTCAGCATGGAGATTTGACCGGTTTTGCAGCAAAATCATGATTTTCGAACGCATATAAAACAGGGATTTAAGTAGTGTTTTCAAGGTTTCTTGTTTCCAGATGATGAAAAAGTTCACTTAGGACTCAAAAAACTAAAAAACCGCAATTACCAAAATGAAGGAGTTGGCCGGGTTTGCAACTAGACGATTCAAATGTTTGCATTCGATTCAAACTTCAAAATCTTTTTTCAATTTTCAAAAACAATTTCATTAATATATTCATAATTAAATGCTTTTATTCAATTTCAAAATCCTATTAAAATATTATTGCATTCTAAAATACTCCATTTTTAAAGCATTCAGTTTGAAATATTTAATTAAAAAATTTTTGTTTCAATATTTAACAATATTTGATTGTCTATTTAACATGGGAAATTATAAATCAAACATTCAAAAAGAAACTAAATGTAATTGAATTATTTAAAATAAAATAAACCTCGAATCGTTCGACTTTCAGGGTGCGAAATGTAAGCTTTAAAATTTGCATTGTTTTATTTTTTTAATTTTTAATTTTTAAATGACATTTTTCAATTTAGATTTTTCAAGAAACAACTTATAATCACTAAACTGTACCGTTTTTAAATTAAAATGGTTTGAAAATGTTCTATTTTTGAACACTTAACAATTTCTCTGAAAGAATTCTGGACACGCTTTGAGTTTCGCTATATACGTTATAATAAACTTAAAATAAGAAGGTAAAAATGAAATATTAAAAAATAGACAAATTGAAATTGAATTATTTAGAATAAAATAAGCCTCAAATCACTAAAATTTCAGAGTGCTGTATGCAAACTTAAAAATTTGCATTGTTTTATTTTTTTTTTAATTTTTAATTTATAAGTGACATTTTTGAATTTGAATGTTTCAATAAGAATGTAAAATCCCTCAATTGTATTGTTTCAACCTAAAATTGTTTAAAACTGATATAATGTTGAACATTTAAAAAATGTATTGATTCATTCTTCAAACTATTTTATTTCCGAAAACCCATTCTCTCCTTTGCCTGCTTAGTCAAGCTTTGTTTATAAAATACCGATGCGGACCGATATCAGTTCTCTGAAAGAACACATTGTGTCAAACTTATGTTCCGCATCTACATTTAGAATTAGGCTAATTATATTTCAGGAAGAAGAATATTAAAAATTCAGATGTCATTATGAAAAATTCATTATTATGACACTAATCATTATTATTACACATCTAAGTACTCAAAACTTATAACAAAAATATTGAAAATTGTTTCTTTTTTTTTCAAATTAGACACAGCATATTTTCCTCCTGTTTGTAAATAATTTACAATCGTTTAAACAATTATTATTTGTTTGAGAGAGGGGGCGAGAGGGAGAGGGGGGCGAGCGAGAGAGAGAGAGATCAAGAGAGATCGAGAGAGAGAAGCCTCCGTTCTGTGGCATGAGACACAGCGCGTGTGTCAGAGGCCTGCGTTACACTTTCTAGTCGTGGTTTTATTTGAATCAGGCGCGACTCTCATATCGAGGTCTAAGATGTTTACACACCAAAATTTGGCATCTATAGGCTATTTAAATCAGTTTTTGTTCGATTAAGTTTTCAAAGTTTTGGCTATTTGTGAATAGCCAAAAAAAAATTTTGTTAGTTCAAAGTTCAACTACTTAGTTGAAAGTGGAACCACTTGGTTAAAAATTTCATTTTTTAGTTGAAGATTCATTATATTAGGTAAAACTTTATTTTTTGTAGAAGAATATTAATCTTCTTGGTGACTAATTCAATTTTCTGGTTGAAAATTTAACTATTAGTTTCAGAATTCCTTTAAAAATTCAAAATTTGGTTGAAAGTTCTTGTATTTTGTTAAAAATGATTCTTCTT